>QLPE01000203.1:0-32615 GCA_003314125.1 Hygrophorus russula | reverse complement strand
TGCCATTGTGGTTGATTGATGAGAGCGCTAATCCGAAACAGCAAAAGTGAATTCGATAATTTACGAGTAGACAACAGAAAATATGCATTAAAAATACAGTGGCTACATTGTCAACGTAGAAGGTCATGAAGGTGGAGGCCGTCGCAAAGCCACTGGCTTACTTCCACCGTCTGCAGGTTTTATTCGTTTGGAAAGAGAATCGTCAGGGGGTTCGCCTTCTTCCCGGGGTCTCTTGGCAGCCGCACCAACAATCTGCACACCACTTGCACTGGGCCCTGTCGGTGTTGCCGGAGAACTAGCGGATGCTGGGGCACCTCCTCGACTAGGGGCACCTCCTCGACCTGGAGTACCCCCTCGGCCAGGGGCCGCACCACGAATACTCAGCCCTCCACGTTGACCCCTCATCGCACCACGGACAGTGCGTGTTTCGGCCGGTCCAGTTGGTGGACCGAGGGCAGGTCTTGTCGGCAGATTCGTGCTGCCCGTAGGCCCATTGCTAGTCGAGGGTGTCGATGGAAGAGCGGTGGGTGTGGTAGTTGGCGGGCCGCCGGAAACTGGCGTCGCGGGAGTTTGTACTGAAGATGTCTCAGGCAATATACCAGCTTTTCGCCATTCCAAGATCTGGATTTCTAACTCTTTGACTTTCTTTTGCGCTTTCACCAGTTGGGAGTCCTTTAGCTTTCCCTTTGCGGCTTGCTCCATCCTACCCCTATCGACAGCAGAAGCAATGTCTTCCATATGGCGAGTTTGTAGTTCTTTTTCATGCTTCTCGATTGCAGTAGCGATAGCAGCTTGCAGATCAGCTTCTGAAACCGTTCCGGCGGCAGGCTTCTCTGCTTCCGCGGCAGTGCGAGCGGCTTCGACTGCAGCTTTCAATTCCGCCTCGTGCTTGGCAGTTAGCCGTTCCTCCATAGTTCGCAATTCTTCGGCATGTCGTTTAGTAGTATCGGGATCTGTAGCTGGAACTGTCGCTGGTACAGGGTTGGTAGCTTGCAGCTCCGCCTTCAATTTATCAACAGCTGTTTTGACGGCGGCCTCTTGTTGGGCGGCAACACGCTCGGAGTCTGCAGCTCTCGCCTTCTGTAGGTCCATAATTTTGGCCTGGAATTTTTCCTGTAGATATAGGTAAGTATTCATCCTATACAGACAGCGGAATCACACACATTGGAGAAACGTATGTTTTTCGTCTCCTCCGTTGCCTTTCTCGCTTGTTCACTAGCGGCCTGAAGTGGTGAGACGCGAATGAGAACGACAAGTATTGGTTAAAAAGACACAAAGCATGCCTTGGCTTGAGTGACAGCCTCGTCACGCGCCTTGATGAGCTCAGCCTTTTCGGTATCCCATTGATGTTTTCCGTCGTCCATTGTCAGATCGATGGTAGTACTGGCAGTACTCGTCCAGGACGCCTTCTCTGCAAGCAATGCATCTCTCTCTTCCCGCAGAGCAACCTGGAAAGGATTACAGTTAGAGCAGTGTGTGGATAGGGAAAACCAGCCACTTACAACGGTTGAAGCCTGATCCGACAATTGTTCAGATGTGATTTGAGTCCTACCGGCTTTCTCCTCTTCTAACGACTTCTGCAGAGCAGAATTCTCGCGACGTAATGATTCAAGCAGTGCAAGTGTTTCCTGTGATGTATCAGCAGTCGTAGCAGTCAACAGGCTGTCTCGTTCCGCTGTTAGGGCCTTGATTTGGTCCAGATGTGCGGCCGCATCAGCAGTCAACTTTGACTTCTCGTTGTTGAGTTGTCCTAGCCGTTGTCTAAATCCTTGGGTATTCTTGGCATGGGATTCCTTGTGACTGCGCACGCTAGCTTCTAGGGCCTCGATCTGAGAATGACTAAATGCTATGGCAAAGGGAGTGTTGTGTTGATGATTCCGCTCACCCTTTCTACTTGATTAGCGATTAGTTCTTTTTGCTCGACAACAGCCTTTTCCTTCTCCGTATTGAGCTTCTGGATCTCATCTTTGAGAGCTTGCACTTCTGCCGGATCAATCCGGTCGTACTGCACCCAATTCAGCATAAAGAAGAATATACAAGTTGTTATGCCAACCTTGCTGAGCAGCTGCGTATTTCGCTCTTGCCATCGGCGGTTCTCTTCTTCGAGACGCTTAAGTTGTGCATCACGAGCCTCGAGCTCTGCTTGTGCTACACGAGCTTGTTCTTTTGCAGGATCAAGATCTGCGGAAAGCGTCTTGAGTTTGGTTTCCAACTCCCGGGACCGCCTGGCATGAGCCTCGCAGTCTGAGCGGAGGGTGGCATTGCTCTCCCGGAGAATATTTAGTTGATTGATACGTTCGATAAGCTCAGCATGTTGCGCTTCAGACGCGGCTGTCTGCACGGCCCGTTCTCGTTCCTGCATTAATGTAAGTTAAGACATTTCAGACAAGAGCCTGACAAGATACCTCGGCAAGAGTAGTTCTCGTATCTTGTAAGCTCTGTGACAAGTGTTCAATCTGTGCCTTTAAGCGAGCATTCTCTTGTTTACTGAGCTCGAGCTGAAGATCAACGATTTCTTTCTCCTTGCGTAAATAAGCCACCACGGATCGAAGCTCAGATAGTTTGGTATTTATGTCATCGCCGGTTTCTCCTTCCGTGGGCTCAGCTGATGATGATGAATCTGCTGCCTGTCGGATACGAGCCGCCTGTGAACTAACGTCTTCAAGATGTTGGTGAAGAAGATTATTGTGAGAAACTAGATCCTTGCACCTAATATTGACCGGCAGGGTGAGCAACGCAGTTGGAACCAATAACAAACAATGCTCCATACCGTGCAGACAGATCAGCGACCTCTTTTGCAAGGGCGTCTTTCTGTTGTCTCCAGCTTCCTTCTGAGGTTACCAGTTTTGCTTTTGCAGTTTCTGCAACGGCCGCGTTGTCCCGTGCGGCTGCTCTGGCGGTCGCTAGATTTTTCTTGAGGGTTTCTATCGTTTTGATCGACTCGGCATGCGCTACAACCTCATTCGTATATCTCTCTTCAGAAGCCTATGTAACCACAAGAGTGAGTTTTTAGTTTGGCGTGAACGTGGCAAAAATATACTTTAGCACGTTCTTCCTGCTGTCGAACCTCACTTTCGCGTAAAGAACGGTTACTCTCAGAGTGCTTTTCCGAAGTAGTCATATCGACGATAGTGTCCTCCAGAGTCTTCTTGTCCGTCACCCAAGCAGTCCGCTCGGTTTCGAACGCCTGTTGAAGCTGGTGATGCTTATCACTCATTAGTGTTAGTTCCCCTCTGGCAGATTGGAGAGTTTCCTGTAACGCCCTATAATCTGACTATCAAAGACCTCAGCTGAACATGACCATGGCCATGCAAAAAATAAGCACAAACCTCATGCCTGGCTATCTGGGCTTCAGTGGATGCTTTGTACTCGTCATGCGTAGCGTTCAGGGCGGCGAGGGCTGTTTCATTGGCCTGGCTGATCTCTTGGAATTGTTGCATGTGACTCCGAGCGGTAGCGAGATCAACCTCAGTCACCTTGAGGGTGGATCTACCCAACCAAACATCAGAATTTAAGCATGAAATTAAAGCGCGCAAAAAAAGTACCGGAGGTCGGCAACCTCAGTTTCTAATTGTTGTTCATGAGTCAAGTCCGTATCCGCAGGTTGTGTGACACCACTGATACGAGTGGACCGACGCTCATATACAGCAAGTTTCTCTTCGTTGCCTTGCAGCTGTTTCGTTAGATCTTCGACCTTTTCTTCGAGATGTTTCTTGCTTGTCTCTGCTCCAACAAGCATTTCACGGGTCTCCGAGAAACCTTGTAGCTTGTGATAACATGTCAGCTTTTGGGAGGTAGATCTTGAAGATACGCTAAACATACACTCTTGTCCAGTCGAGTTTGAAGCTCCTTGAGTTCGATGTCCTTCTGCAAGGAAATGTGCCGGACTGAGTCGCGCTCCTGACTTAGTTGTACCCTCAAGTCTTGACTGTAAGAAAAAAAATGTTAACCTCACTTGCACACACCACAACGCGCTGACGTACGTTTGGCTTTCCAACATCTGCATTTGACTTTCGAGGCGCCGCCGATCGTTCTCTCCAGAGCGTTCAAGATCATTGTGCATCTTTTGCACATTACCCATTAGATCAGACAGATGAGATCGTTCCACACTCAGTATCCTATTCTCTTCAATGAGGCGGCCTTGTACGCTCTGCACAAACGGCACACAGTGAGCGCGATTTATGGTGAAGAGAGCATACGCGTACCTCCCAGATCTTCTTCTCAGCCCGGAGATTGGCACATTCATTGCGAAGTTGTTCGATTTGGCTCTTTGCTGCCACTAAATCTTCCGAAGCATGATTGCACGCAATATCGGCGCGCATATATTGATCGTCCAGCTGCTGATTGCGTTTCCTCAAGCTATCAAGGTCACGAGCCTGCAGTGCGAAGTCCTCCTGTATCATCCGATGGCGGTCTGACAACGGGGCACGTTACGAAATGAATGACACACGCTATTCGACCAGGCTCACCATTCAAGTACTCGATCTTGGCGTTTGCTTTAGCCAATGCAGCACCAAGCTGACCCGCTTCCCGTTGGGCCTTTGTAGCGTCCTCCCTCAATTTCACTGAATCAACACCCATCTCCGTCCTATACGTCTGGAACTGGCTCTGAGTGTCGGCCAATTCTTTTGCCAAATTGGTCGAATCCCCGTCATGGAATCCATTCACTTCGCCATTTGCCATGATACCTGAAGCCGCCGCCGCACCTACTGCAGATCTTTCAGCCCTAGCCAACATACTCTTCAGCGCGTCTCTCTCCTTCATGTACGCCTGTATTGTAGCCTCGCTGCTCTTTTTTTGCCTTTCCAATTGTTGAGCCAGTTCCTGGATCGCTTCATGCGCCTCCCTAACCGCCTCGCCCTGTTCCATGTCCATCGCCTCCCGATAGTCCTTCTCCTCTGCCTCCATCTTCGCCCCTAGCTCCCGAACAATCTTGAGTAACTTCTGATTCTGTTCTTGCAGACCACTGACGGAGCGGAAGAGGACCAAATTGTTCGTGATCACAGCCTCGATGTTCTCTGCTGGTGGAAGCGGCACTCGCTCCAGATCTTCGTCAGATGGGATGGTAGGGTCATCCCGTCGTCCTATTTCTTTCAAAAGTGTCTGAACCTGTCGGCCCAGATCTTCCAGTTGTTTCTGGAGCACCTCATTCTCGCGAACATTCTTGCTAAGCATTTGGGACTTCTCTTGCGCAAGGTTGGCCTGTGCATCTCGATCTGAGAGTGCTTGTGCAAGTTGAGAGGCTAGTTGCGCAGCCTCCGACTGCAAACGCTCGTATTCAGAACGTTGTTGTGAGAGAATAGGCGCCTAGATAGCCAGTAAGTGTTTCTGCCAGCAGCTGTAAACAAAGAAAAATGATCATACCCTCTCCTCAATTTGAATCAATACAGCAGACAGAGTCCGGTCCATATGATCATACTCGGCAGACTTCTTTGCAAACTCTTCCTGCAACCGGACATAATCCGCATATACTTCCGTGAAAGTCTTTCCGCCCCTCTGTGATTTGCTGGCCATCGCCACAGTCGGACTCAGACCCATAATACCTTCAGTCAGTATGTCTGGAGTTCCCGGAGTACGCACTGGCGTTCTAGGTACAGCTGGAGTTGGACGTCCAGGAGTGGGCAATTCACCCCTATCCATCCTGTCCAAAACAGCTTCCAACTGCTCTATTCTCTTCTGGGACTGTTCCTTAGCCCGTCTCTCTCTTTCGACCTCGTCTTTCAGAGTCATCTCCCGCCTCTCCGCTCTATCTCCAACCCCAGCCCACTCCCTCTCAATCCCCTCGACGATTTCCTTTGCCTGCTTCTCCCTCTCCTCCATCATCTCCACGAGCCTTTTCAGCCCTGCGGCCTCACTTGCATAAGTAGTTTCTTGATCTGTGAGCCGCCCAGTAAGATCCTGGACGCGTCCCAGCGCTTGTGTCAGCTGGTGGGTTTGTGCAGTGTGAGCAGATTGGAGGGCTTTCAGCGTGCTTTCAGTGGCAGCATGGGTCTGGGTAAGGGTATCGTATGATGACTGTAGTTGCGAGAGTTCAGCATGTTTGGTGCGGCGGTATTTGGCGAATTCCTCAGTTTTGGAGGTCAGGTCGGAACTCGTGCGTTCGGCTTCGGATTGGGCGAGTTGGAATTGCTGGGTCAGAGAGTCGACTTTAAACTAGAAAGGGTCAATGAGGATTGGCAAGGAATGTCAATTGAGTCGATTCTACCTTTGTAGATGTTTCCGAAGACCGCAACTCTCTGATCTGGCCCTCGAGTGCTTGGTGATCTTGCCGGGTTTCTTTGAGGTTGGCACGAAGAGTTTGTATCTCCTCTGGATGTGCCAAACATGAGAATACATGAGGGCAAAGAAATACGATAAGTTATACCTTCACGTTGTGAGCTTTCTTGTTTCAGCCTGCTTATGACTCCCACAAGATCTCTTTTTTCTCTTTCTGTATCCTCCAGGCGATGTTTGAGTGTGTCGGCCTCTGTTGAAGATGATGACTGAGAGGTGGTGAGGGTCAAGATCTGAGCCTGGAGAGAAGCTTGAGAAGCCACTGAAAATCCATGAAGTCATTGACAAGACAACAGGGGAGGCAAACGCGACATACCAAGTCCATCACGTTCCTGCTTGACCAAAGTAAGCTCTTTGTGTACAGACTCCAGGGATATTTCAAAGTCTTTTGAAAGACTCTCGCGATCCTGTAAAGCCTGGTCGAGTTCGACGTCCTTTCTGTCACTCTCTGCCCGCATCGCGTCGAGTTCTCGTTGGGACTCATCTGTTTGTGCGACATGGGAAAGCAATAGGCGGTACAATGATATAATGGCATCAGGAGATAGAGAAGTGAGAGATGTCTCTGGAAGAAGACTAGAAAGTGTGTCACTATCAATGTCTGCAGGCAGTGTGATGTTTAACGCATGAGGGTTTTCTTCAGTAACCTGCGAAGAACTAGCCTCTGGCTCCTCCGCAACGGCAGCAGCAGCAGCTCTGCTTTTTCTTCGGGTCTTCATCATGGGACTCGTTGGCAATGACTGTCTTATGTAATAAAATAACAATAAATTCAATATTTTTTTTGGCCGTACAGACAACCGTCGGGAACGTCCAAGGCGAGCATAAGCTTAGACTATGAAAACCGAAACCGTTACCATTCTTGACAGACTTTCTTGAATTCTCACTGAAAAGTGGCCGTTTTGAGGCCGTCGAAGCCTTATTGTTTTTTTTCTTCGTCATTCTCTGAGCCTAGTACAATGCTACAGGGTCAGTGCACGACGGGTCAAAGTGTGGCTTAAATGTGGGCCATTATGTGGCTAGCCTCGCTGTTGCATGCCCAACTTGAACCCAGACTCCACCATCACGTCCTTGTCACACAAACTTAACACCGCTCTGCTCTAAAATGGCCTCCAGTTCCCATATCTTGTCCATTCAGAGCAAAGGCTTGAAACTCGACAGCCAATCCGACATTGAACCCTTCCTAAAGGATATCGATCCAACCGTGATCGAGGAGGTCCATTTCGGGGGCAACACCATCGGAGTCGACGCGTCTAAGGCTCTCGCACAGTTCTTAGAAAAGGCTAACAACCTAAAGGTGAGTGCAGAGCCTCTATACCAGTATACAGGAATCGATTTTGCCTAGATTGCAGACTTTGCCGATATCTTTACCGGTCGTCTGATCTCTGAAATCCCACTCGCGCTCACCGCAATTTGCGATGCTCTTAAAGATAATATATCATTAATAGAGCTTAATCTCAGTGATAATGCGTTTGGTGGTCGATCCGTAGATCCTATGGTTCCCTTCCTCACCCACAATCGCAGTTTTCAAGTCCTGAAACTGAACAATAATGGTCTGGGTCCCGCAGGTGGTGCCATTCTTGCGGATGCTCTGCTTGAGTCAGCTAGACTCAGTAAAGCGGAAGGCAAAAAATCTAACCTGCGTACTGTCATCTGTGGACGTAACCGCCTCGAGGATGGTTCTGCTCCTCGCTGGGCTGAAGCTTTCGCAGCGCACGGGACCCTCGTCGACGTGAGGATGCCACAGAATGGAATCAGGATGAAGGGCATTACTGCCCTCGCGGAAGGCCTGTCTAAATGTCCGAATTTACAACACCTCGATCTCCAAGACAATACTTTCACTGCCGAGGGATCCTTATCGGGTGTGAAGGCCTGGAGTGAAGCACTACGGTCGTGGCCTGAGTTGGCCACGCTGAATCTATCCGATTGCGTCCTATCAGTCGAAGGGGAGGCCCCTCTGATCATCACGGCTCTGTCTACGGGGTCTAACCCCAAACTGCACACACTGCAACTACAGAATAATGACTTGACCACGCAATCATTTGAATTGTTGGCAAAGGGCATATCTTCGCACTTGAAAAGTTTGATGTTGTTGGAACTGCAGTGGAACGAGATTGAAGACGACGACGAACATTTGGAGGAACTGGGTAATAACATGAAGCAGCGAGGAGGCAAATTGTTGACATCTGATGAAGAAGAAGACGAAGACGAAGAAGACAGCGAAAAGGAGGAGGAAGGGGAAGAGGCGGTTGAGAAACAAACTCCCGACGAGGCACTCGCCGACCTCATGATTAAGGCCGACATCCGTTAAATTGACAGGCAGCTACAGTTTGACATTGGGGTCTTGGTTCAATGTTTCAGGTACTTTTACACGCACCACCTTTATATCAGGGATACAATACCTATTGTTATGTAGATATACACACAAGTCCTGTGAATTTTACAGTACGCAGAGAGAGGAATACTAGCAGTAAAATCCGGTCAGCGCACCTTACATACAATCCACCTTCCTTGAGCAGCTTCTTTTGGTCTAACATGCCCTTCCTCACTCTTCCCTTCTAGCCAATCGTCAACAAGGATATCTGTGCCAACAGGAGAGATAGTCGCCAGAGCCAGAGTCCGAACCAACCAGTCCCGCGTATCCGATTCAGGATGACACGAAAGTTCCCTGTAGGCACCACGAACCACTGTCCATGTAGTTTCGCGTGATTTGTGTCGGAGGGTATCTACGAGCGTGTAGATGGCTTCCTTTGCTAGAGTCGCGGATTGTGATGTTGACGACGCGGGTGGAGATTCAACGAGACTCGTAAACGACGAGGGTAGTGTCAGTTGCTCGAATTTAACGTAGTTTCGAGATCTCAGGCTGGAGGCTAGCGACAATATCCAGGCGCGTGGAGCCGACGACCTGGGGAGGAAAGACAACGGTATGGAATGGAGAAACTGATAGAACAAACTCTGTGACGGATAATTTGAAGTGAGGTGGTATAAAAGGGACACCAGGACTGTTAGGAGAAGGTTTGGGTGAGGTTGTTTGGGCGAGGCGAGATACAAATCGGGAACCAAATGAGAAAAAATGGGCGTGGTGTGACGAGGTGAGTCGAAGAGGACAGCTAGATATAGTGAAGTCTCGTACACTGTTGGCATATTACATTAGTCTGTCTTTGATATACTGAGCACTGCATACCCTCTAAAGCAAATGTATCTCTCCGATCGGACGATACGACACCTTCCCTGAGTTTTCCTGTATGTCATTTAGCGTATCTGCAGAATTTCACGGAGCAAGAGGCTCACGGAATAGTATCAAAATGTTTTCCTGGATATCGACACGCCGCTTCGAGTCCTTCAAGTCAGAAGTCGTTCTTCGAGGGTGTCGTTTCCAGAAGTCTTCTAACTGCAAATAATGACCTCCCATTGAAGGCGTCGAGGTAGAACTTGAGTTACCTTTGTCTGTATGAACTGCCTATATTCTTCTTGGACCTTAAAATCCTTCAGTCTGCATAAGTATATCACAACCCAGACGTCAAATTCTGTACAGGTGCAAGACTTACGCATCACCGTCATTTTCTAGTCCACTACTCCGACTGACCGAAGCTATGAGATCCATTGGCCGACCACGAGGCCGTCCCCTTTGACGTCCACGGTTGCTGGTATCATGCCCTCTGTTGTTGGAGTTCATTGTCGATTGGATCCGAAACAAGTCGGAAGATGAACTTCAAGCTCAAGTTCTAACGGTGAGTCCCTTATGGCCAAACCCACGTCGAGCGCGTCAAAACCACCCGTTGTCCTGCCCGGAGTGGGAAACAATATTATCATTAATCCCACACAGGTACAGTCTCCTGTAGGTCATATAACTCGCTCTTTTATTTCTCAAGGATCTAGCGCGGAAACCCTATCCTCGAACACATTCGTAATGTCGGAACGGAATACGGGGACATCGTTTCTGATTTCCAGGTTGGACGGACCACGGGAGTTCTGTTTTTGAGGTACGTGTCCCCAGCCGTACTTACATACAGCTAAGATGCCCTCGTGCAGCTTGAAGTACCACCGGCTTCATCCCGAGTATATCCACGCGCGGATAGAGAAGCTAGGGCATTCCTACAGTCTACGGATTTTGCTTCTCTTGTGTGATATTGTGGGTGGTTCACCAACTCTGAAATCTGTACTCATCAACTTCGCCATGTGAGTCAGGATCAACACCAAGATCCCATAAGGGAACTTACCAAGGTTGTGTGTTTTCTATTGAATTAGTTACTACAGCATCACTGACCGTAATCCCAGTCCTGTTTGATCAATAATATCACAGTCATGGTAGCTTTCACGTACGTTTCTCCGTGTGTCTGGTACGATAAGCGAATGACGGCATTCTAGGCCTGAGGAAGCGGGACATTATCTCGTTGTATACAAGCAATACGAACATAAACCTCCGGATCTGATCAAGGAACGTGCTGACAAGGATTACGACTCAGTATTCCGCACCGCCTTGACCAGTATTAGCAAGGTGAACAAGACAGACGTAGAGACTCTTCGTACGTCATTCGGGGTGCGCACCACCAGCATCGAATTCGCATCTATAATCACCTTTTATTCTAGAACTTTGCTAATATCGCCAATGCCACGTCTGACCAGTTGCAGAACCTTCCTGGATTTGGACAAGTTAAAGTTAAGAAGATGAAGGAAGCTTTTGAAAAGCCTTTCCGGAACAATGCAACGACCCCCCTCGTGTTCACCTCGTCTCAACAGCCATCAGCAAGGACAGCAGCGGACAAGGGCAAAGGAAGACAGAAGCAGGCAGCATCGCCGACGAGCCCACCAATATCTCGTCGGGAGTACAGCCCTGAGTGGGACATAGAACTTGACTCTAACCCAGTTCTTTCAGCTGTACCGGCTCGAGAGAGCCTAGTCACAAGGGCTTCACCAACATGGGACATCGAGTTGGACTTGAACGATTCAGATTAGATCATACTAGGCTTTACTTGACATGCTTGTATTGGTAGACACTGGAATGTAACTTTAGGTATACAACTTTTGGATGTCGGTTACTGGCATTGGCTCCCTTCTCGTTGCCTAGTCGAAGGAAGACACAGATCTGCAGTACTTATGGTTAACGTGCAAGCATATTGACACCACTGGACAGTCCCTAGCGAATTTAAAAAAAGGAATCCGACATTGATCCATGACTGTCATGAAATGAGATAAGGGACATATATCTCAGCGCCTGCGCATGCCTTGTCTTCCTTTTACCGACACGATCCTGCCCAGCGACACCCCATGCCTACCTTCAGCCATCCTCATGACTTGCTCAAGCGCACCCCAGGCTTTACTGTCAAACTCTCGCCATCTTTGTTGTTTCGCCTCTTTGTTCCGTGCTTTTTGAGTTTCCGGCACGGCGGGTTTGGGCTTATAGTCCGGCGAAGATAAAGGCAATTGTGGTTTCCAATATTGAACAGGGTGAAATGAATGCTTTTTTGACCATTCACGATGCCCGAGGAGTAAGAAAGACAGATTTCGAGTAAGATTGTGAGGCAGGCCACGGGTTGTGGCCGAGTTGTACAGCAAAGACAGTGTGTGGTCCACTAACGAAAAATTAGGTCGCCTGTCTTAGATTCAAAGTCAAGTCTTGCTTACTTCTGAGTTCCCAAACCTTCAACCAATTATGGATTTTTTCTCGCTCAACTGCATCAACGGGACCATCCTGAAGGCGCTTAACCACCTGTGCGGCACCACTGAATACTGGTCTCCACAGAGCGCGTAGATTGCGTGTAGCTACGGTATGGTGCAGAACAGAGGCTGAGGCTGTTCTCAAAAACAGACGGTAAAGACTCGTGAAAGTCGGCGGAAGTCCCGTCATAGTAGTTCAGCAGGGGCCCATCGTCGTGGCGTCCAACTTGAACGGTCTGCCGTAGGAAAAGTCTAGACTCGGAACCGGCGATGATGTGCTCAGGCTGTGTTGTAGTCATCTACAGTCACTCCGGTCGTCCAAGAACCACATCCTACGTGGTTTGTCGTTGCGAAACACGTCCGAGTCTAGATACCACCCTCGATGACCAGTGCCCAGTCATATCCGAGCCTCTCTCCAAAAAATGTTCCCCTCCGAACAGGACCTCCAACACGCGAAGAACTCCTCGTTCACTATCCCGCAAGGTTTACGTGGACTCAGCTCAAAACCTTTGTGAACTCTGGGTATGCTCCATGGCCGCTGGCGTCTTGACCAGCCTGACAACTTCTGTCAAGTGATCTTGGTCTCCTCAAGAGGGATAGAAGATTGCAGAAAAGGTACAATGCGTGGACTGTAGGTATTAAGGAGAAACATGGGTCCATGGGTGAGCTCTACGTGTTTTTATTGCAGAAGAAATCTTGCTGAAGTATCGGTTGCCAGTCAATTATTTGCATAACCATCGTCTTCGATGGGGACAACCCGATACCTTATCTCTTCTCGGATCTGCTTTGGACCATGACGACCACCAGCCTATGTCACCCCCATCCGTCGAAGCCGACGCGGTTGAAGCTGCAGCACCGATATCAAAGGAGCGGCGGGTTTTGCCGCCTATCCCAGCTGATGCACCACCCTATTTCACAGCTGATACCCCCGCAGAACTGATAAGCATCATACAGAACGATTGGCCTTACTCTGGTGAGCCATTACACACCTTCCCAATAAGAACAGTCAAGTAACGGGCGTACGCCGCCGTCAGTCCCGTCAAACGTAGAGCACACCTTGGTCTGGACTCGACTCCCTATCTTCCATCCCGCCATCGTTCCGCCTTCCATCGCCTCCCGCGTCTCGCAGGACGGTCTCTGGGGCTTTACCGGCCTTTCCTTCCCACCTCCCTCGCCATCTACTCTCCCCATGTGCTTGCCAGCTTTGTCAGAGTGGGGCATAACAATGGACAGTCTGGTGCGTTCGGAGAAGGGTGATGAGGCAGAAGAAGAGATGGTCCGAAGGGCGGGAACAGAGGTTGATGAGTTTGTGCGGAGACGGTGGAACGAGGAGAGCTGGGAAACGGCTTGGTTTGTCAATCCTCCGGTGGGTACTCAATTCATCCCCTTCAGCTAATTTCTAACTAAATCAATATTCAGAGACTTCAAAGCGTCCCGGGGTTGGCTCACATACACGTTTTCGCTAGACGCAAGTCTGCAGGAGATTCGGAGTAGTCTATAGATGAGCTATTAGAATTTCCGATGCTGGACATCTTAGATATTTGTCGACACGTATCAGCTACAGTGGACGTGTCCTATACCGGTTTTCTTATTAGATTGCATTTCTCCACCACTATTTTGACGATATCTCGCCATTCAGTCATGGCGCCCACTCCTGTTATAGATACATGAAGATCGTACCTAGTTATAAAATGAGAGAACCAAACGCACCGACATCCCCACAAGCCAACGTCTTACCCACCGGTCCCACAATTTCGTATCGCACAATATCACGCACGACACGAAGATGTTCAGATGTGAGCGGATGTTCATACATGAGTGTGTTCATGGCAGGGAATATGTATGTGGGAGTTGTGGGAGCCAAAGCACGGAGGACGGATGTCTAGATTGGTGATATTGACGTACGCAGATCAGGAGTGAACGCGGAGACGAACCGCAAGGTTATCACACAGGCCACCTGCGATCTTGGAAAGGGTGTTAGCGGAGCACGGCGCGACCAGTACGATGTCTGCCCAGCGCCGAAGTTCTATGTGAAGTATTGGGTCACCAATCTTGAAAGGTTGCTGGGTTGAGATAGTAATGATCAGACTACGCAAAGCCAGTAGCGTCGAGCCGCACCGTCCATTCATCTTCATCAGTCCATACCTCAGCAGCCACATCTTTGGCATCGAAGAACGCAAGTGAGGACTTTGTTGACACGACTTGAATTTTCACGCTGTGATACTAGACCCCAAGATGACATATACGCTGTCTATTGATTCGATAGGACAAACCTGATACAGTTCCGCGACAATCAACGGAACTTTGATGGACGCTACGCTGCCAGTTGTTATAAGTAAGACGTGAGTGTAGCCTTCAGTTCGTTCAACATCCGCAACGAAAGGTCGTCTTGTCATCAAGGAATCCAGACTGGAACGGGGTTTGTCAGAGCCGGGATACAGTTTGCACACAGCCTTAACGAAGGCGTCATATGAGGTTCCAGCTGCATATTCAGGGATAGATGTCCACAGGTCGTGATCGTCAATTTGAACGTAACGACAAGCTTGTCTCTTCTTCTCATCGTCCGAAGTGATTTTGCACGTCTCAAGGAGATATCCAAGGTCCCGGAAATACTCGGGCAGCTGGCGTGGTTTATCTGGAGAAAATTTTGGCGCAGTAGCATGGCCACGCGCGGGCATATGTAGCCCAGGGTCCTCTAAGCCCCTGTTCATGACTCCAAGCGAGACTGTGATTGTCCGTCCAAGTCACGGCTTCACAGAGGCCGTTGTATGGGATACAGAATAAAGCAAAGTCGGTGATACACAGCAAAATTCGAAATCATTCCACTATCGAAAACCTAAGAACCGAGTTTATTTGCCAAGGTTCACCTAAAAGTTATCCTTCCAAAATTCCCATATCTTTCCACCGCTCCCAAAGTAAACCGACCCCTACAGGTGCATTGGGAGAGCCTTTAACGTCCTTGACGTCCAGAAGTTCGTACTCGCGTCCAAAAGCAAGGAAGTGCGCGAACAAGGAGTTAAAATGCGGTTCAGAGCGTAAATGGAGGATCTGTGGATAGTGGGAATGGTAGATGTGTGCGAAAACGCGGAGGAGCTGACGATACACGTGTTTTACAGTTTGAGGGAAAGTGTGCGGAAATTCTTGGCCTGCAACAGACGAGTTCGATAGTTCGAATGACAATAAAACTGAGATGTGCGTACCAGATTTGGTGGGAAACGTATTTTCATCATCTAGGAGGTTTTGTACCCACGTCATCACATAATCTACATAGGTCGGTGCAGGCAGATGAATGTGCTTGCGATCCTGATTCATCCATGTGTAATTCAAACTGCCGACGTTCGGTGAGCAACAATGGACAACCTGGTTAACAATGCTAACGTACGTTGCTCCCGCAGACATGGTAGGGCAAGTTTGTTGAGTGCAGCATTCTGCAATGACTCCGTAAAATTCATTCAGATTCGTGTAAAAGTCAAATACTTGAGAGGGGGGGGGGAAGGAGTCAGATAAATGGAAATAGCACAGAAAATGTACGTACTGTTGACGGCGACCCATTCCATGATATCGACGTACTTTGGTAACATCACGATGGTTTTAAAATTGCCCTTCACGAGGGCTGCTTCAACGAATGGGCTACAGAGGTATAATGCCTTGGGGACAGGTGTGCCGCCAGGTGATGGGGGTATAGGGATCGATGGCATATGCTCAGAAGTTGGAGTCGTTACTGAAGTTGGAGTTGTAGACCTTTTGCCCGGTCGAGGCTGGCGGCTCATAGAACGACTAACGAAATTGAATAATTGGACCGTGATACTATGGGCAATAGAAAAACGTACCCAATAGAATTGAAGAAAGACATGATAATATAGATATCGAAGTGAACCAGTCCAGATGTGCTTGCAGGTCGATGGAACAAGCTGCAAGCGCTGCTGCAGATGGCAGCTCTATGGCAACCCTTCAAGTAATATGATTTAACCACGTGAATCACTACAGCTTCCCAACAATTTCCTCTTGTAATTTCACTAACCCATCCTTGTCCAGGGCATTCACAGGCCACCCAACTACTAAACCCTCCGAATCAGTATCCTTCCACTTGGGGATGACGTGGAAATGGACGTGGTTGACTTCCTATTTTTTCAATAGCATTTTCAGTTTTTATTAAGACCTTGACTTAGACTCAAACCTGGTGGGCAATTCGTCCGTTATTCTACACCATACCCGTCAGCGCAATTATAATGCTTTTTATGGGAGACAACTACCTGCAAAATGTTGTAGTTCAAGTCGTCCGTTTGTAAGGCTTGAACTATTTTCTTTGCAACGGGCATTGCGTCTGCCAAGTACTCATCGGGAAGCTGGTGCATTTTCTCACAATGGTCTGTGAAGGCAAATGAGTAATCCTCCTTTCAGTCAACAAAGGGATGGACTACATTTGGGGACGACGAGAGCATGGCCCTTTGATATAGGGTTGATGTCCAGGAACGCAATGCTGGGTTCGCAGTAAGCATTGCTCTCAATGTCATTTACCCAAGTGTACGAACGACAAGTCCGTCTCGACAAGCTTGTAGCTCGGAATCTCGCCTGTCAGTGATATGAGCTATCATCGACTGATAGCATTGTAAGGAGTGCGCACCTTTGACGATCTTGCAGAAAATACAGGTAGCTAAAGATCTAATATGCACCTGTTAACGCATCTTCTAACTTACAAGGCATGCCATTGCATTACTTTACAGTTGCAGCCATGCTCGCCGTCAATTCGGGAATCAAGGTAGGCTATGATGACCGCGTGACTGGAACCACGATGTCTCTCGTCAAGGCGGCCGCTCAGGTTGCGGAAGCAGATTCAAGCTTTCAAGATATTCCTATCGTGTAAGACCAGCTTTGAACCGCAAAGTCGCCATCCATCCATTCTCCACAGAGACTTGAAACACCTTCTGAGTACGGAACCTGATGTTAGGAGGGAATTGGCGGAACAAATTAGAGATGCCTGTTTGAATGTTGGCTTTCTCTATGGTGAGCTTGATGATTAACTTCAAAATCACTACTAATCGATTCCTTGGTTTGTAGTCAAGAATCACGGAATACCTGAGGAAATCACACAAGATGTTCTAGCAGCGTCTAAAGAATTCTTTTCTTTACCTCTGGAAACAAAGATGGAGGTCGGTCCTGACAATAATATCCATATGTATCTTTCTAATTCTATGAAGCTGGAAAATCGAAAATCTCCAAATTATAAAGGTTACTCTGCTTTGCTCAGCGGGAACAACGACCCCGAGAACGATGGAGACCTGCAAGAAGGCTTTGAATTTGGACGGGAAGAACTCGATCCAAAAGATAACGCAAACATTGGAGTCAACGATGGGGTCATGTCTGGCGCAAACGTCTGGCCTTCCAGTCTTCCAGGGTTCCGTCTGGCTGCGCTCAAATATTAGTGCGTCTTGCGGACTCATGCTTACTTTACGAATGATATTAAGAAGCACATAGCCACGCTGCAGTAAATCTTGGAAAACTACTTTTCCCACTCTTCGCACTTGCGTTAAACCTACCAGAGGACTTTTTTGACGATAAAGTATGGATTACTGGATATTCTCTTCCATGTTAATCCATGTTCAATATCTAGACAACGAATTCAGCAGCCATGATGCGACTCTTACACTACCCCCCTCAGACAGGCCCAGTTGACGATCGGGTCATCGGGATAGGGGCACACACAGAGTGAGCACAACCGTATTTATCTACTTCAGATACAACTTACATGGATCCATTCAGCTGGGAGGCAAGAGTCGATCAATTGTGCAAGCAGTCCAACGCTGATCACGATAAATCCTTTTAGTGTTTTACTATCCTGTGGCAAGAACCAGGGATCCAGGCGTTGCAAATACTCAACGCCGACAAACAGTGGATAAACGCACCTCCAATACCAGGCACCTTGGTGATCAAGTTGGTATCATATCGTACCTCGGAGGCTGACTCCATTTGCTTACACTCTCTGTCTTTGATAAGCTTAGGAGATGAATTTGCCCGCTGGACGAGTTTGTACCCGTTTGTCTCGTGATTCGAGCGCCATAAGTTCAACAATCTTTAAATCCAGATGACATTTTTAAGTCCACTGTTCACCGAGCTATTAATCGCAGTGGGGTTCAACGTTACTCCATTCCCTTATTCTTTGGCACGAATTATGATGTAGAGCTACAAGTAAGTCCAGACATCCGTCTCTTTCCCCCCTCGTTTGAAACTCCTTTCAGCCACTACCCAGTTGCGTCTCCCCCGAACGCCCGGCCAAATACGAAGCCATTACTTCTGGAGAATACATCAAATCAAAGTTGATGGCCACCTACGGTCACTACTAGGTAGTAGGCGGATAGGTGGAACTTCTGTAATTTACCAGACTCAGGCAGACCCATGTATATGTCCATCACGTAACTAATGTATTGTTGTAAATATAAAAGACAGTCCACGATTGTGAGTATAGTGAGAGTTAGTTTTGGGTAAATAGATAATGCTGGTACCGATAAGGATGCGATAGGACGTGACAGCAATACAGGAAAAACATTGAGGAAAAATCAACGTCGTTGATGATCAAATGGATTGCCATACATGCCCGGATGATAGGCTGATGGTGCGGCCGGCGCAGCCATATACATGTCCGTGGCTGCGGCTGGGGCAGGCGTATGCAGCCTCTGGTACCGGTTTCTTCGCATGAGACTGCCAATGATTCCTATGGCAGCAGCTATTACCAGCAAGCCTGCAACAGCACTCCCCACAATGATGTAAAAGTATCGCCCTTTAGTAAAGCTAGAGCTCGAACTCGAGCTGCTGGGAGTAGCCTTCGCCGCTGTCAAGTGGGTAGTTCCTGTAGTGTCGACGCCCCCGAGACGAACATTCACGAAGTCTGCGTGCGCCTCGGCGGTATCGTTGGTGGTCGATAAGAGTTGAATGTATGGGTCGCCTTTATTTGTGCTTCCTTCGAGGAAATCTCCATAATCTGTAAGAAAATACGCGTTTCTGACTGTGGACAAGCCATTTAGTATGCGCAGAAAGGGTGGTCAGCAAACTTACGGAAAGCCATCCCTAAAATTATGTCATATGTAGAAGCACCACTGAAGGAAAAGGGCTGGAACTGCAGAATTAAATATTGTGAGATGTGGCGTCACGATATCTACTGTACAATACTCACGGTTCCAATGCACCCGGCTTCGCCAGTGGAGGTTTGCACATTGCTAAGGCTGAGAGATGAGGGGTCCAGTGTTGCATCCAAGGGATGAATTGGGAAGGACTTGTTGGCAAACGTGAATGAAATGTTGACCTCAGTCGTGCATGGAAGAACATAGACGCCCCCCAACCCCGTGATGTTAACCAAGTTAGCACCTGGAAATCGCCCGTATATTGCATCCGCAACAGATCTGAAAAAGGTTATATTGTATACTAAATGTTTTGATTGAAATCGAATCACTTACGATGGAACCTGAGGTAAAGTGAATCCACTATCCATAACCGCTGTCGCTTGTTTCTTATCCTTGGTTGACTTCACCCCGGTAGTCACTGGTATGACGTTACCATCGGGCCCTATGATACCGTTGTCGTCGAGGAGAAGCTGCCAGTGCTGAGTCCCGGTAGATAGTGACACCCTAGTGACTGGGAGCTTGGGCTGATTCACGATATCCTCATAACCAGGGATTACCTCTCCTACGGTCAAGTCGCCCGGCCATTGATCGGAAGGGTCCGTAGACCGACCAAGAAGGATGGTCAAGATATTAGGTGTAGTAAGATTCTGTAAGAAAATATTGTCGACGGGCGGGTTTCCAGCGGTAGACTGCTTCATGTCTATGAATATATTGGATCCGTCGCTTGGCCCCAGACCGATGAGTCCGCTGTCCTGTGTATTCTGGGCATCTGGGGGTACTTGAACTAATGAACGGATTATCATGACTGTGTTTGAGTGCAGATCATGAAAACTCACTGAATGCCTGGTTGTTGACAGTATAGCCCGCAAATTCGAGCGCTGCAAATTTCACTGGTCCTGCAATAAACGCCCAGGTCAGGATATGGGAAACCATGCAAGTTGGCCAATACATGAACATACCTGAAGCCTGCCCCACTGCGTATGTGACAGAACTTGTCAGCCCCGCATCCCTGGTATTCGGGACATTAACGTCTGCAACCCACAAATCCGCACTGGAGTCGAGTCTTGAGCTTCGAGCGTCAAGTCAAACTTCGTAAAGTTACTTGCCTTCCCGTATCTATCATCACCCGGTATGACTTGCCGCCAAGGGTAACGTTTGTTGTGTACTGAATGTCGGCCGAATCAGACAGAGTGCTATTACCTAGTGAGATGTTGCCCCGACGACGAAGCGAGGATCGAGTCGAGCGGCCATGTAAACTAATTCGGACAGCGCCAACGAGATCACCCAGGACCAGGAGACTACCAGCAAGGATACCGCACTTCATGGGGAAGGGGAAAAAAAAGGTGGATTACGGAATGTCAATGGGCCCTTTATGTTATGCATCATGGCTGCCGTGGCAGTGTACACCGAGGCGCTCGGCAACATTTGGACCGCTTCAGCGGTGTTGTTTGCGCTGTATCCAGGTAACACGAAAAGACACAGCAATGTCGCTGTCGCCTTCATCGAGCTCATCGGTGGGGTCGGTGAACCTCGTCAATCAATACTAATCAATGTTAGCCTTTTTTTCTGCCTTTTGAGTTCATGTATCATCAATTGTTGGTGAAACTCGATAATCGGTCGCAATTGCACGAGAAAATAGGTCAACCTCGGCCCAACGACGACTTGTAATGTGCTTCATAGTCGCATTGAACGACGTGTACAGTAAATTTGAAGTTCTGTGAGGTCGTCGCGTAGCTGGCACAGCCTTACACATTACAGCTTCTTCCTTCCTGCCGTGACTTTACTGTCGTTCCCCTCTTTTCTATATATTTGCCCCAGGCCTCAGGATGCACTCCTTTATCCCACTTTCCTTAGTTCTTATCCTTTTTGACATATATCCCGTAGGCGCAGTTTCGTTCCCATTCCACGTTCGTGTAAAAACACGATCAAATCAACTTCAACGTCGTGCAAGCCTTTCCGGCCAAACCACAGGCAACACCAGTATTCCTATCGCTAACACACACAATGCTGAATACATCAGCAACATCACACTTGGGGGACAGACAATCGCCGTCATGCTTGATACCGGCAGCTCAGATCTATGGGTCACTGGGAATAATATTCAAGCAACAGACACAGGAAAATCAACGACTTTATCGTACGCCGTGGGGCAGGCTAAAGGTATACGTTTATACGTTCATACTCATACGTATGTTAGGGCATCTGGATCTAACGCCGAATGCAACAGGAAACATACATACGGCTACCCTGCAATTCGATGACTACACCATAAACGACCAGGCATTTTGTAAGCATCATGTTTGCGGTCTTCCCTTAAACTCACGTTTTATCGCAGTACTCGTCACGGACACGTCAACATTTTCCACAGATATCCATACGCAAGGCTATGACGGTCTCATCGGTCTGGGTCCCAATAGTGGTTCCGTCATTCGCGGCAAACTCAGCGGCGGTGCTGGTGACGCCGTCCTGAACCGTATATTCCAACAAAATAAAACAACGCAGAATTTTCTCTCGTTCCTCCTTGATCGGGAGGGAGACCCAGGCGACCCATTTACTGGCCAACTTACTATCTCAGAATTAGTTCCAGGCTATGAAAACATCACGAACCAGCAGAAACTTTCTGTGGAAAAGGTTGCGGGTCTAATTGATAAGAACCAGCACTGGCAAATATTGACCGACAAGGACAACGGGGTGATTGGACCAGATGGCAAAGTGATTGACATATCCTCCATCGTGCCAAAGGCACCTGATGGTACATTGGTTGCTGTCATCGACTCTGGATTTACATTGCCGCAAGTGCCCCGTGAAATGGCCGACGCAATTTATGGCAGAGTGCAGGGCGCTGTTTACGATACGACTCAACAACTTTGGACGATGCCATGTGGTCAGCTGTTGAATATATCATTCAATTTCGGGGGTGTCAATTTTCCAATACACCCGCTCGATAGTAAGTAGATGATGCTTTGGCCACGGGCCTTGTCCTGATGTATTATCTCCAGCCGTTAACAATGATTTCGGCTACACGGATGGCAGTGGTAGACCTGCCTGTATCGGTGCTGTACGAATTACGTTTTAACCTGATTTTTCACGTTTAACATTTGCTCAAGTTCCAACCCATTACATCGGCCTTCAGTCTGTTAGGGACATATGACATGGTGGGTATATCAACCTAACGTGGACTCATATGCAGCTCACGATATATATATCACCGCCTGCAGATCCTAGGGATGGGTTTCCGTGCGTATATTCCTGTTCGCTAAGATTGTTTCCCCTCATATATCCCACTCAGTGCGGAACTCATACACGCTCCTCGATTATGGCAACTGGGTCGACGTCTCCTCAAATGACAGATCGAACCCTTACGTCCAACTTCTCCCCGTTACAAACGTCAAAGACGCCGTCGCCGATTTTATCAAGGTCCGTTTAGGAGGCGTAGACACCACTGGTGACGCACAATACGCGCTTCTTCCGGCTTCCCAGATGAAGCATTCACCCGTTTCGGAAGCGGAAAAGAAGAAGAAATACCAGGAGATGATACTCAGCCGATGGCCATACATTCTCATGGGATGCCTGGTCTTCGTGCTCCTTTTAATCGGGTTAGCTGTCTGGAAATGCTGTTGCCGTAAGCGCGTGAAGAAGAGGGGCACCTCCTTTATACCTGGCCAGAAGACAGATAGTGCGTACATGTCGTTGGAGGAGCAGGGCATCAAGCGCCACCCTGGTTACATTGATGCGAGTTATCGTCCTGGTGTACATGGATACTCCGGCTGAACCAGATACCCACTCCTATGTACGAGTACTCTATTGCTGTATTTATGATACATTGGATCTTGAAACACTTAAGCTGTTTCAAGAAACCTTGGTGTCCGGGAGCTCACCACGGGGTAAAAGGGAGGGCCAGTCTTCTGCCAAAAATCTTTATCATCGTCAGTGGCACGCGCTTGCCTTCCTTATTCAGCCAGTTTTTTTTACCTTCATACATTATCAAGCTATCAAGCTATATATCAAGCACAGCGTACTGTAGCTACGGTGTGAGATTAACGCCACGGCAAGCTGTCATAATTTTAGGTCTTAAACTGATTAATAGAGAATGCACGCAGAACCATGGCCGAGGACACACGGGCTTTGTCTTTTCAAGCATGCCGGAGACAATTGTAGCACGCTGTAGCGGCGTCGGCATCACGATTCATATATAAGTCACCTAAATTGACTCGCGGGAGGGACCATCCTGCAAGGACACTCCTGAGGTTCGTCTATGGGTGAATCATCCAAGTTCACTGCCACTCCCAGGGATGACACCACGGCTCTAGAACACCCGTCGTACACGAAGGAACTTGGTTTTATACCTATTCCAAGAAGATTAAGATACGATGCAAGCCATCCTTTTCACTTTGGTTTGTTTCTAAATTTCGCGTTTGGATTCGGGTGTACTTTTGGTGAGTTGTATGTTTTTACGCAGTGTTCTTTTCTGATCTGAATCAGTTGTTGCCAATTTATATTACTGTCAACCACTACTCAGTAGGCTTTCCCACATTTGAATGTCCCGAATCGCAGACTCATCCTTTTCCTTTCAGTTGAATTCGCTAAATCATTTGGTGTATCATACAATAATGTGTCTAGGTGAATACTTTCACTGTACGAGTGACTGATGGGCTAACTCTTCATAGGATTCCTACCCTGGTACAGGCGGGGTACTCAAAACAAGAATGTTATTTTGATACACAAACTCACTTTGTTCCTTAACAGATATGCTGTCGGCATACTCTTCCTTTCCCCCATAGGCGATGTGGTCCGCAGGCGTCAACTTGTCATACTTAGTGTTGCTATATCAACTTCGCTAACTATCGGTCTGGCCGTAGTCAACAACCTTATTGCATTTCAAGTTCTGTCGTTCTTCGTCGGGGTGTTTAGTATCACCCCTCAAATTCTCTTGCCTCTTGCCTCTGACCTGGCACCACCGGAACGTCGCGCGTCAGCCATATCTGTTGTGCTGTCAGGCCTTATGCTTGGCGTCCTCCTCGCGCGAGTCTTGGCAGGTATTATTGGGCAGTTTACCACTTGGCGGGTGGTATACTATATGGCCATTGGATTGCAGTCCTTGGTCCTTTTGGGGAGTTATTGTCTCATTCCGGATTACCCGGCCAAGAACAAGGACCTTTCGTACTTTAAGATCTTGTCTACCATGGCAAAGTACGCTGTCACAGAGCCGATATTGATACAGGCTTGCCTTATCAATATCGCGTCCAGCGCTTGCTTCTCCAACTTCTGGGTTACCCTTACGTTCCTCCTTGGAGGGGCGCCATATGGATACTCTACGTGTGTGCGATTGCTTAAACTCACCACCGCATCTCCTTACTAAATGATTTACCAGAGTGGTGATCGGGCTATTTGGTCTTATAGGGATGTTTGCCGTGATGATGGGTCCATTAGTTGGTCGCCTCATCGACAGACTGATCCCTTGGTACGCGACGCTCATCGCAGCGCTGTGCTTAATATGTTTCCAAGCCATACAAACTGCAGCAGGGGGGATTAACATCGCCGCCGTCATCATCGCGTGCATTGGCTTAGACCTATTCCGACAGATGCAACAGGTGTCCCTATCCAAGCTAATTTTTTCGTGAGCTAGTTTGGTGCCCTTCATGGAGACACGATTGCTGAGGTGTGTGTGTTTGATTTAGAATTTCCAGTACCGCTACTTCCCGTTTGAATGCTGTGTTTGTCATGTCTGTATGTCAATCGGCTCTTGTGCACTCGATGGTTCTTGCTCATTATATCACTCAATTAGCTCTTCGTCGGCCAGGTAATGGGAACGTCGGTAGGAACGCAAGTATTCCTCAAGAACGGCTGGCGAGCCAGCTCTGGGCTCAACATGGCATTTTACGCGTTTGAACTGTGTTTGTTGCTGCTGCGGGGTCCACACTGCGAGCGCTTTACCTGGTTCGGGTATCAGGGTGGCATTGAGCCACGGAAGGCAGTCATTGAAGGGAAAATCCATAAGAGAAAGGAGTCAACAGCTACTGTGGACGGTGGGGTGGACGAGAAGAAGGACCCATCGATAAACGTTTAGGCTCCCCTTTGAAAGTGTGCATAAAATACATAATATGTTAATGCGTACTCTAGACCAGCAACGCAAAAGTATTTCTCAACAAGATCATAGACAGATCCGCAACGTCCTTCGACCTGCCCAATCTACTCAGAACCCATGAGTTGTCCCCAAGTACCCACGAGCCACGCTTCTAAAGCGGCCAATTTCGCGTACCCACTGGCTCCGGTAAAACCGCCTACGACTAGCAAGAAGTGTGCAAGGCAAACGGCAATAACGACGGATGTGATTGTTGCGACAGAGTAGACGCGCTCCGGAGAAGCACTAGCGACTGGTGTCTCCTTGAATGTTTCCGTTGATGCTTCTTCTTCTAAGTCTTCATCAAGAAGGGTGCCGTTGGTGGGGACCTGTAGGGTGGAGAAAATGGCGGCGTTAAGCTCAAAAGCTAGGTTAGCTTCTTCAACAATAGTAGCTGTTGACAGGTTAAATCAACACGGGGGACGATAGCACGAACATGTACCTTTCAATTGCTGATTATCGCCCGCACCAGCATTCATCCCAGCGCTATACCATTTCTTTATCTTCTTAAAGTCACCCATATTCCCTTCCTTGTTCCCACCCAATTGCTTAAAGGCGTAGAACCTCACGCCCGAGCCATCCGCGTTGTCGATCCCATAGGCCTTTGAAATATGCCTCCGAATGAACTGGCCGCCACTCAAATCCCCCAGGTAGCGAACGTACGCGTGTGCAAGGAGAGGGGAAGGGTCGGGTGCTGCTGATAGTGCTTTGAGGCGCGAGATGTATCGAGTAAATTCAGGGGGAGGCGAAGAGACGAGTGTAATGTGGAGGGGGTGAGAGGTCCAGGCTGATTCTGGTACTTGAAGAAGGAATGATATATCCGCTTCAAGGCTGGGTGCGCGGGCTAAAAGGGTGGGGTTGTAGGTCGGATGTAGAGTGGGATGAGATGAGTGCTGCTCTAGGGCTCGTTCAAATGTGCTGTAAAGCTACAGTCAGCATTTTACGGTACAATAAGCTGAAACTGACCTGTATACGTAGAACATCATCATCAGGAACCGTACATACTCTTCTTTCTCCAGTTTCCCACTGGCCAACGCTATACCACCAGGGCTGTTCTCAGCATCCTGGTGAGCCTTTGCGGTTCCTGCGCGTAAAAGGTCAGATAACGGCAAAGAATAGTCGAGTTCAGACATTTAGATGGTAGACGTAATAGTTTGCAATGAAGTTCCAGTCTCCCCGAGAACATCCTATTAGGATATTACAGCTCACAGGGGCACTGCACACGGGCTGTCACGGTCAATTCCGGAGTCTCATACGGTTACCACTACAATGGTCCACGGTTTGCTTTTTATAACGGTTTTCCTGCTTTTCGTTTCTAATATTCGTTCTCAACCACTTGACTTTTTCCCAAAGCTCCATTTTAACGGAAAGACAGACACAAGTTGGCTGTGGAATTGGGCTTGGGGTGTTGAAAATACAGTCTCAATCGTTGACCGTACTCCGGCTCTTTCTTTTCGCTCGCGACCGGCAGTTTTCGGTCCAGAACTCGTGAACCCTCTCCTTGGATACGTTATCCCACTCTCCTCATTCACCATACCTTGTGCCTCGAACGTCTCTCTCGTAAATAACAAACCATTGTCAAACCTAGGTTGCCCAAAATTGTGCAAGTCTGGTCCTCATGAACCAGAACGCACGGACACTTGGATAGCTCTTGTCCAGAGAGGTGGATGCGAGTTCGTGAGCAAGGTGAGGGAAGCGCAGCGGCTTGGCGCAAAGGGTGTCGTGGTCGGAGGTGGTGATCCTGTCGAGTCTGGGAATCCAGATGATCTCGTCAATATGTATAGCGCCAGTATGTTTAATTCCACCATCATCACTTGAGGTTTTTGTATCTGACAGATCTGCAGACGATTCGTCCGATATCAACATCCCTTCCACCTTCATCCGATACGCTCATTATATGGAACTTGTCGCACTCATCGCAACGTCCGAAACATCACACTCCGGTATACAGACTCTCTCCCTATTGATTACCGCTGAATATTCGGCATGGGAATGGTACTCGTACGTCAATTTTGACAGGTTTTATATTTATTTACGCACCTCGCAATTAATAGACCCATATTGACTTTCGTCTTACTCCTATTACTCCCCTCTTCCTTGACATTTGTTACGCTGCTTATACACCGCATACGGGCTGCTCGTGCGGCCCAACGAGATCGAGCTCCGGAAGACATCGTTAACAACCTTCCATGGCGCATCTACACCGGAACAGGCTGGGAAAAGCACGGTCAGCCACAAGTTGCGAAGATGGATGACGATGTTGAACTAGGAAATGCTCAACCATCCAACGACAACGACCCGTCCACCTCTCATAACGACCCGTTCCCTGATCCCCCCTGGTTTGATACGCAAGTCGAGTGTCCCATATGCCTCTCTGAGTTTGTAATAGGTGACCGGGTACGGGAACTGCCTTGCCAGCATATTTTTCACATTGACGAAGTGGATGAATGGCTGATACAACGCAAGAAGCTGGTGAGGATATCCCCCGCTCAACGGATTTATTTTTTCTAATGCCGAAGAATCAGTGTCCCGTGTGCAAGGCCGATGTTACTCAACCGCCACACTCGGTGCCTGATCAATCGCTTATTACCGATGTTGAAGAACCCGAATCCGGGTCCGAGCTGTCATCTCCTCCAACGGAACGATCACCTCTTCTTCCCACGCGACCATGAACTTCTGAAGATAACGACTACAATGACAACCACAATTCCCACTGTACGTGGATGCACTCTACGACATATTTGTAACGATTTGGAACATAATTTTTCGGATGTGGGCTGACGGTTGATGAGACAGTCACTATCTGATACCTTAATGTTTCTGTATTTACCTTCGTTGGCGTCTACTTTTTGAATGTACTTTAGCTGACTTGACGCCATATCTTCAGATGCAAAACGCCAGTTGCAATATAATACACTGCCTAGCCTTATATCATGAGCAATCTTCTTACCCGATTAGGACATGCAAGTCAAGACAAAGACAATAAGCCCAGGTACGTTACCCGGAACCATAACTTGGTATAACAATTGATTCTGCTAAGACGTCGGTCGTGCAACTCGGAGACTTTAATGGTCTTATTGTTATTCTCTCGGATCACATCGTCTTGCTCGTTCTTTAGCGGTACTCGCCGGACACAAGGTTCAGGAGCATCCCCCTCGTGCCGGGAAACCTTGCACTCATAATTCAGTGGTCTGGCTGGATGCTATCCAGTCGGGTTAACCGGATCGGTTCATTGTTGAACGTTAGCCTCACACCCCCACCCAACACATTCATGGCCATGGCGCCTTTGTTCGTGTGCCATTAACTGGGCCTTTGTGTTGTCTCAGATCTCAGGCATATTTAAATCTTCGGTTCATTCAACACATTCGCTTTCTGGCCCCCACTAGTATGCCCAGTGCTAGCATGGACTTAGTGTTACGGAAAGCGTCAACGAAGAAAAGACACAGTAATTCACTTCTTTGACCTCGCACACGATTCGATTATTGACACTATTTTAATAGCCAAACCTTGCAAGTTCTTCCAGACCATGCAGTGCCCTTTCTCTGCGGAAGAATGCGATTTTGCTCATATTCCAAAAGAGGAATATTCTGCGCAGCCTCTAGCCCACCGTACCAAGTTATGCCGCTATTACATGTCTGGGCACTGCAACCAAGGCGTGTGGTGTAAATTTAAACATCAAGTCGGCGAACTGAAAGGTAGGCTTAATTAAACACACAACCGAGTCAGCGAAATAGCATCATTACATGGTCGCGTTAGTAGACCAGCAAAATGATCCGACTGCTTCTGTATACCGATCCTTGGATTGGGGTGGCCAAGGACAACATAGTACGTTCATCCTGTGTGATATTTTCAGCCTATTCTAAGCTGCCGGTAATTTATGTAGAGCAATATGGTGCATCTTCGTACCCCGCGTTTCCCCCACTCCCTTTTCCTCTCGCCCCGGCGTACCTGACAGTCGAAACATCATCCTCGCCGATGTTTTCGGATGCTTTGAGGCATTCGTCGTTAACTTCACCGACATATTCATCTGACTCATCAACCGTCGCAGATGTTTACAGTCCAACCGATTCGTCTAGTTCTGTAACCAATGATGATGTAGTCATTTACAGAGACGATCACTATATGTCCGAACGGGCCGTGCCACTACACTCTCCGGCTGATGAGATAGCGTACATGCTGACCCACCACCCCCATTCTACTAACGCCCACCTGGGCAACTTGAATCAGCACCTTCCCGATCCTGTATTATATCCCATCCCCCAAGTGACAAGTCACCCACAGTCTGTGCGGTCTCGTTCTCGGTCACGCCCGCCTGGTTCTCGAAAGAAGAGTACCCACAAGAGTCCGTTTTTATTGTTGTATGACTGTGGCGATTATGAAATTCACGTCTTGTCCACAGCGAAGCCTTGTAAATTTTACAAGCTAGATGGCATCTGTCCTAACGGCGACCAGTGTACTTTGTGAGTTTTTTCCAACGATATCAAGTGCCTTGGTCGGTCTGATGCCTTTCGCAGCATTCACGATGAAAAGTTGGAAGGCAAGACGAACTCGAAGGCGGCCCTTCCTGACAGTTCTGAAGGCTCGGATTCGAGTCGGAAGAGTCAGTACGAGCTGCCCTCGAAACCACTCTCCCTGCATGAGCAGAACAAAAAGAAGGGGTTCTTCCCGATTGCCTGGAGAGTGATTGGCGGAGGGGTTATGATTGGCGGGAAAAGTTATTTGACTGCTCTTCGTATGTCGTGGTTTGGCTGATCGACATTCCAGGTCGCAACGAGGGAGAGAAGCGCACATCCGTTGGAAAACTCGATTCTGACGTAGTGCAAACGTCCGCACCGCCGTCCGTGCCTCTTCTGGACACGACTGGGGAGTTGTTCCCTTCCGTGACAGAACTCGACAACGCAACGCCGAGACCACGGAAAAGGGCGCTGTCTAGCCCAACCAGTCCGACATCTTGTCGGACTGATTTTTCGAATGCACGTCTTTATTCTACCTCTGACAATAGTCTTGCTGATTGTTGTGATACAGTTGTTCCCTGCAGAGTCCCCGGGTATTCTGTAAATTGTCTTAACTCATGGACCTCCTTTCGATTTCGATTTCGATTTCTGTAGACTTTTTGACCTCGATGAGTCGAGTTGTAAACACGATTTGTACCCCTACATTATTATTGAATTCCGTTGATTATTATTACGTGAAACGGCCGCTGGGGTTCAACGTTCAACGGCGCATCAAACAACACAGCTGTTACACGGCGTCATAAATGGAATTCACGACGGTTACCGCTCATCCAGCATTACGAGTGGCTTGACATCGTCGTAAACGTTCTCAAGGCGGTCATTGTACCAGTGGGTCCTTGATACCGCCCATCATGTCTACTACACCAAGAAATACCAACACATCACCCATCGTCGTCGTCCAACCCAGTGAAGAGTTGGTCGACAAGTTCGCAACGCTATTCACTCCTGCAACTCCTCCAGCGTCTCCAACTTTCCCGCCAACACCTCGACCTCATCTCGAGCCACGTCATCTCGATATCTCAGATACAGATGCGGCACTTGGCTCATTTGTGTCCGTACCAGCTTCTCATGACCCTCTTTCACATATCCCACCCTTAATACCTGACACCCCTCGGAACTCACCATCAATTAACTCACCGGATCAAGCACCCACTCAGCCTCAGATCCGTAAAACGAACATGCATGAACAAAATTCTAGTTGGAATTTCTTTGACAAGTTCACGGGCGACGCGAAGCGTGCATCGGAAAAAAATAAACGCGGTGTACTAGACGAGCTGCTTCAGCACGAGGATGATCCGTTGTATTGGCTGAAAGACGAGTCTACGGCGCATAGAAATGCAGACAGTCCCGTACCTGACGATCGTGAAGTCGACGAGGACAAGGACGGATCTCAACCAGAGAACGCGGAACCCAAACTAGACACGACAGTATCGTTAATTGATCTACAATTCGATGATCTCACCCAAGTCCGTCCATCTGTCGAAGCACGAGACGCACGAAATCCACCACCACGACCGAGCAGTGCGCCCTTCCACAAGCCACGAGCAGAAATCCACCGCCCCCAGGCTTCACTATCACCGCAACCTCAACAGCATTCGTCAAGCTCTACGCCAAATACCCCTATCCCATCGGGATCTCGATCAAGTACGCCGCCTATTGGGTTATTGGCGCAGCGACCAAATTCCAACTCCTTAACGAGCCTTTCTTCGCGCTTGATGTCCTCCATACTCTCGTCTTCCCATCCGTCTCCCGCAACAACGACCCCCATTGACACACTCTTCGCCAACCCCGCTCCTCCAAAAGTTGGCTCTAAACGCCCATATCCCACCGCCCACAGCAGTCTTCCCAACATAGGACCGAATCCTTATCCCCACCTACATCACCCGCAAGCCTTTTCCCCCTCCGGCATATCTCGCGGTACGCCGTTTGCATCCCACACCTACATTCCGCCCACGGGTGCCCCAGGATTCGCGGGCGACGATCACGCGTGGGATAAGGGATTCTCAAAAGATTTCGACAGGGAGAAGGTGGAAAAGCGTAGCGTGCTGTTCAAGGGGCGAAAGGATGGCGACGGGTATGTCCACGTTTTGGGCGTCGAGTTGGCCGATATGGTGCGTGCAGCCCCTGTATTTAGTGTAGATGTCCATATTAAATACCGCACCTGATAGATTCGCCCACACCTTCCTGCGCTCTCACGGCTCCCTCGCACATGGACCCTGCTCTACAGCCTCGACCAGCACGGTATCTCACTGAACACCCTATACACACAGTGCGAGCCTCAACGCTCCAAGGTCGGAGCTGGAGGATCAGGGGGTGCATTGGTGGTCATCAAAGATTCGGGGGAGGGCGTATTTGGAGTGTGGATGGGGGAGGGCATCAAGGTGTCAAAAGGGGCGTATTATGGGAGTGGGGAATCGTGAGTGGTCGTCGATTGGTTGCGCTCAGGAGGCTGATCTGATTCTGGTAAGCTTCTTGTGGAAATACATTGGAGGGAAGTTGGATGTGTTCAAGTGGACGGGAAATAACGACTATGTTGCCTTGTGCGAGCCCGAATATATCTCATTTGGTGGCGGGTGAGTGTTATTGTATTCTATTTGACCTGTGCTAAGCTTACTTCCTGACGCCAGGGACGGACATTACGGGTTATATCTGGATGAAACGCTGTTGGATGGCTCGTCAGCACGATGTCCCACGTTTTCCAATGAACCACTCTGTTCGCCAGGCCCGAGAAAAGGTGGTGCAGTATCGTTTGAGTGCGTTGGCTTGGAGGTTTGGGGAATAGGTACTTAGCAAATAAAATAAAAATAATTATTTATTTTAATAAGTTGTGACATGTGTGACGTCAGTGTCCCTTCCTTTCCCCCTTTGCCGCCATCATGTCCGAGTCTATGTTTGATAAATTTCGTAAAGGTGCCCAAAAGGCGGGTATTCAAGCAACAG
>QLPE01000202.1:51241-69436 GCA_003314125.1 Hygrophorus russula | reverse complement strand
CGATTGAAGAGGAGGAGTAACATTGTGTAGACTAAATAATCGACAAAAAAAGTAACACGAATATACACTTAGAATATTATTTTCTTCCCTGTGCTTGGAAGAATCGCGGCGGATTCGCGCTTGGCAAGCGCGAGTGCAGCCCCTGGCTTCGGTCGTACACGAGGGCCCTTGTCCTTACCGCTCCGGGGGCGGAAATGCGGGGCCTCTTCATTCCTCGACTGAGCACTCTCGTAAACCCGTTGGACCTCTTCGGTTTTCTTTCGCTTCTTCGGTGGTTCCTGACCTTCTCTGTCAACATCATCACTAGCCTGGCCCCCCTTTCTGGTACGATCTTCTTTCGCAAGCTTGGGGCCCCCGCCTCCCCGTCGTACGGCATCGGCGGACGCGTATTCCATAACGAGCTTGCGCCCGTCCAGGTGGTGATTTTTGGGGTTGATGAGTGCCGATGTGGCGTGATCTATGCTCGTGAAGTCGACGAACGCAAACCTGGGGGAGATAAGGGGCGAGGTCAGCAAGGGCAGCGGCTGATGGACGGTTGGGAACGTGCCCTTTGCACAGACCGCTGTCCTCGAACGTGCCCAGGCGCACCTTCCGTATCCATTTGTCTTTTGCCGGAGGCTTCGCGTCTTCCTCTCCCTTGCTTTTTTTCTTTACGATGCGGTGGGCGTCTAGCAGTTCCCGTATGGACTTTTCCGTAGCTTCGAACCCTAGATTGCCGAGGAAGAGTGTTGGAGCTGGAGGCTGTTTCTGTGCGCGGAGGATCTTTTGTGCTGTCTTGGAATAGCCGGGTCTCTGTTCAGCGGCATTGCTTGCATCCCCTTCTGCGGCTCCCAGCGCCGGTCGACCGGTGAAGTCGTCGCCTGCGTAGAGAATAGTGAGCCGAACCCATTCTGCGCATGAGAACGCACTCGCCATCTTTTATAAGTAACCGTCTCCCGATCAGGTGTTTTTCTGACCTCGCAATGGCAGCAGCTTTCGCCTCTGGCGTCGCAAAATCTACATACGCAAATCTGCGAATTAAAAACAGTCAAGTCCCTAGAATGCTGTATGAACGGACGACTGACCCACGGTTCTCCGGTTTAGCGTTGGACGCGGTGGCCTTCATGGGCATGTGCACACGCGTGATCTCCCCAACGCCGTCGAAGAATGTTTTGAGCGACTCTATCGTCGTTTTGAAGGAGAGGTTGCCGACCCAGACCGAGTGTTGGCGTTTTGGCAGGGCGGTGGACGTCGGTTTCCGTCTTTTTGATGCGGATGGGGTGTCTGCGGTTTCCTGCTGGTTACCCTTTTTTTTATGCCTCCGTCGCTCGGCATGAGATAGCGCAGAGACTTCGGGGGTCGCGTCTGCGTCCTCTGAGTCTGATTCAGAGTCGCTTGAGTTTGAGCTTGTTACTACCGAGTCTGTATCCGAGTCTGTATCCGAGCGAGCTGAGTCCTCGTTGCGCTTTCTCTTGAGACGGGGTGAAGAGGACGCTTCACTGGCAGAGCTGGAACTTGGTGAAGACATTGTCAAACACGTGACTGACCTCCACCATGATTACGACCCGTTGTTAATAGCATCCAGTGGAAATACGATGACAGAGCTCGTACATCCGCAGTCCATCTGACTGTGGCAAATGATTGCGTACCTTGCTCACCGTGCACGGAATTTCAGAACTATGCATTATAACATGCTGCGCGCCCAAACGAGGTCATCTCCCTGGCGAATGGAATCGACGTCGATGCTGGCATCCTGTGACCGCCTTTGTTGCGTCTTACTGCCGCAGTCAACCTAAATAGTCGTATGCTGCGTATCCAAAGGTTCCCTCCTACGACCTCACTCTGTTATTATGTCGCCATATAGCCTGCTTTTGTGTCTGGTACTCGCATCCTACACTTGTTCATCACCCCACCGTAAGGGCGATCTCGTTGTACACGAAAGACGCGTCGATAGTCCAGCCTTGACGAGCACGCGCCGGCTTGAAGGCCATGTACCCATTCCACTGCGTGTCGGTCTAAAACAACAAAATCTCGATAAGTTGCCTGATTTCCTCATGTCCGTTTCCGATCCAACTTCTGCCTCGTTTGGTCTGCATTGGTCTCCCGAGAAAGTGGCCGAAGTGTTTTCCCCCGCCGCTCGTACAATTGATGCCGTCAGTACCTGGCTCGTCGATGCTGGCTTTGACACCCAGCGTCTTCGCTCCAGCTACAACAAGGCTTGGATTGATGTTCAAAACGCGACTGCGAAGGAAGTGGAGAGTTTGCTTGGGACCGAGTATTATGTTTTCTCTCATCAAGCAAGCAGTAAAGAGCACGTTGGTGAATATGTCCTTTCAATTACTATTAATTCAACTGCTGATTGTCCGATGTCACAGCTTGCCATTCCTACTCGGTGCCAACCCATCTCCAGAAACATATTGACTTTATTACGCCGACAGTGCAAGCAATCGACATGGCCCACTTTCCAAACCAAAGGAAATCAGCTTTCAACGTGGTTGGTGAGGGTTCGCGTTTACCACCGACTAGAAGGGACAGGCGGGCAGTGGACGGTGCCAATCCAGTTGGATGCGACGAAGTGACTACGCCAGACCGTATCCGATTGCTCTACAATATAGGTCACACGACCAAGGTGACGTCTGACAATAGTTTCGGCTTTGGTGAAGATTTTCCATGTTGAACGGAATTTAACTCTTTGACATATCTTTTGACGTGTAGTGAGTCACCGTGCTAACACGTACTTACAGTCAGATCTCGACATGTTCTTCACGAGGTTTTCACGTAATTTAGTAGGGAAGTCTCCGACTTTTGTTTCTATTGATGGAGATCCGTTGTCAGAGACTTGCCACAACTGAGCATATCCTTACTTTGCAAATCAGGCACGATAGAAGCTGATAACACAACCTCTTTTGGCGAGGATAACCTTGCCTTGGAATTTGCGATGACAATCGCACAACCACAACCTGTCATGCTATTGCAAGTCGGTGATCCGGCGACCGGTAGCGAAACTGGTCTGACGTTACAGTAATGCCGTTATACTCACCAAAATTTCACAGGCCCTTTTGACTCATTTCTGTGGCTTGATGCCGTGGACGGCTAATACTGCACCTTTGAAGGTGGTGATGACTTGAACTTTGATCCTCAGTTCCCAAATCCGCAACCGGGCCGCCTTAATGTCCACTCGTGCGGGATTATCCGACCCCAAACGTGATCACAGTGTCTCAGATCGATGAAGAGCACCGGCTGACGCCGTTTTATACTCAACGACAATGTCATGAGTATGGAAAACTAGGGCTGATGGGGGTCACCGTATTGTACAGTTCCGGAGATACCGGCAGCTCAGGCATTTTAGGCTATTGCATGGACGAAAATGGTGGCGCATTAAATCCGCTTCCTTGGGAAACCTGCTCACTACTGATCAACTGATCATCTTAGGTTCAATAAATCTCAGTGCTACAACATTCATCCCGTCGTGGCCAAGTTCGTGTCCTTGGATAACCTCCGTTGGCGGAACACAGGTTAAAGTGGGCATGTCTCCTACGGATCCTAATCCGGAGGAAGTCTGGAATGAAGATCTGACTCTTCCTTTCCGGCGGCGGAGGCTTCAGTAATCGTTTCCCGACGGCAGACTATCAACACTCTGCCGTCTCCGACTATTTACAAACGCTCCGTAAGACAAATCCCGGTTTGCTCGCTCATTTTAATAATCATGGGGTGAGGGAAGCAAGTTACTTATCTATTGACGTCATTTTATAAGTCCTTCATCTAGCGTGCTTATCCCGATCTTAGCGTCAATGCGTAAATGTCATTTCTCCTTTACTAACTAAGCCTCGCTAACAGCGACGTCCTTTAGGCATATGTTCACTAGCGTTGAAAACGGAATCTTCGTAACGGACAGGTTAGTCACATTATGCCGAGAAAACGGATTAACAAAGTGCTATTTCGTCATAGTGGGGTGTCGGGATCGACTCCTGTCGTGGGTGCAATTATTACTTTGATCAATGACGCCAGGATTGCCATTGGCAAGGCCCCCGTCGGTAAGCGATAGATGATGATCTTGGTAATGACTCAAATTTTTCTTCCGGAGGTTTCATCAATCCGACGGTTCGTCTTTGTTCATCCATCCCGGTTGGCTAACCTGACCAATAAATGATTTCCGTAGATCTACTCACCCGGCTTTGCAAGTGCATTCAATGATATCCTGACTGGCAACACCACGGGGTGCAAGGGCTGTATGTCATCTCTTTCTCGTTTCGCATCCGATTTTTGATCGCTCATGGCGAATTTCAGTGCAAGGGGTACGTGATGGGGGATTTGTTGCGTTAGTCATTCACTTCTTCGGCGAGATCGGCATCTCACTTATACATTGACTTCAAGCGCTCCAGGATGGGACGCAGCTTCTGGTAAAATGACGTGTTCGTCGTGATCAGTTCCCTTGTGCCGACAATGTTCCGCAGGTCTGGGGACACCGAATTTTCCCGTTCTTTTGGAGAAGTGGTTAGCGCTTCCCTGAATTCAAGACGTAAAGGTAGTATGCAATGTCCAAGTCATTGTCCTAATGGGAGATTGTGATATACCGTACAGGATGGTATTAGTACATAACAATACGAATTCGGACGAATATAGGGGTTGTTGGGACTCAATAATGTACATGAATGAGCCAAGATCCGTAGTGTGAATCAATGTCGCAGCCTTGTTCGCCTGTGCTCCGCTTCATCCAACACAGTCTTCGGTCCACGTTTTGCCATAGCCCACAGGAAAACCAAGATGATCAAGATGAACTGGAGCCATAACCAGACTTCTAGCAGAAGCGCCGCAAAGCCTTCCTTTTTAGCGGTACTGGAAGGACGCATCTTTGCGACCTGGTCGGCTGACTGGTCCTCTACAGTGGTGTCCTTCTCTGGTTCTGTGCTATTGAACGCCTCCATCAGCACGCTAAGCGCACCCGAGAGTCTCGTCTCGGGTGTCGATGGCCTCGAGATGTCCATTTCTGCATCCATAGTCCCTTTGTAATCCGTTACAGGCGTGTTGTTCAATCGTCTGATCCGGCGTCTCGTACTTTGTCCGCCACCCTTGGAAGGCTTTGGTGTAGGGGTGTCAACCCCGAACTGAGTCTCATGTATCGTAGTTTCTGATGCTTGTGGACCGCTGTTTGTTTGTGGTGTAGACAAGCCAGCAAGCTGTTCAACAGGCACGGGAGGCGGGGTCTGCGTCATGGACAATTGGCATAGACCGTACAAACTGGTTTTCTTCAGGAGGTGATTACCGGCATTTGCGCCCCAATCGTCTCCGAATTCACTTCCCAACTCACTTCCGAGGGTGCGGCCTGGTCCATTGGATGTAGACGTTCCGGCTAACGTCTGTGTTTCAAGGCTGAGTTCTGAAAGTGCAGGGGATGTGACACCCATCAGCCAAGACATACGGCTGGTATCTGGGTCTGCGGGGGGTAAGAGGGATAAGGGAAGGGTAGAGTCATTGGTATTTAGGCGTCGAAGTTCTGTGTCAGAGACCGGAGTGTCGAAAAGACCAACCACGGTTTTACGTGGCCTCTTGACAGTGTTGAAGTTGTGCGCTGCATGGCCACGAACGGTGCTATGGTTTTTGGCGACTGTGTTTTTGAACACATCATCATCGACCGCTGGCTCCGAAAAGTCATTTTCAAGGGACTTCCTCAAACTCTGGAACCTGATAACGTCGCATTCCACCGAGTTCTTCATCTGCCCCTCCTCCGCTTCCCACTCTACACCAGTCTGATCTCCCAAGCACTCATAAAGTTTACTTATCCGCCTAGTGTCTCTGTGTACCGCTCGTAACTTAGCCGCGGTCTCTGCCTGCTGTGTCCTTATTTGGGCATTAGTCTCTTCGAGCTCTTGGATCTTGAGGAGAAGTTGTGAGACCACGGCATATTCCTGTTCTGGAAGAGACGCGATCGACGACGGAGGGGAGTCACCATTATCATAGTGTTCCACGACAGGCGGAGAGACAGGTTTTGTCGCAAAATTTATGTCGGGGGGAGGAGAGGTGGGCAACGTGTGAGGTTGCAAGTGTGTGGTTGGCGGAAAGGGAGGTCTATCGGGTGGTGGGCTGGCCCAAAGAGCCCCAGGAGCAAAATCCCTTACTTCGTGCTCCTCATTTTCGTCGTGCCCTAGATCCCCAGGTTTACGTCTCAGGGCCCTGATCCTTTCCTCCCTCTCCTCCCTCTGTTTCCACATCTCCTCGACCAGTTTTTCGGCGCTGATACCGAAACCAGCCTTAGCTTTCTCCTCCAGCTCGTCACCTTTAGCCTGTGTTCTCTCCAGTTCTTCGCGGAGGCCCTGTATCTCCCTCTCCAACTTCTTGAGAGCACGGCGACTCGTCTGATCAGCCTGAGTGGACTCAGACTCGAGTTTCGCGACTTTGTCGAGTAGTTCAGCGTTCTGGTCCGAGAGAAGGGCAATATCCAGAGGACATACAGAGACCCTGCGGTTGTGTCGGGTACCGGTGGACGATGGGGTGGTATTATCATTATTAGTTGAAAAGTCCGACGCGTCTCGGAGACTGTCGCTATAATAATGGGGGGATTGTACTAGTGGGTTGTAAGATACGGGTGATATGGGCGAGGGAGTGGTAGATTGGGCGGGGGTCCCTGGTATGCGGGCGAGGAGTGCTTCATGTTTATTTTTTAACGCAACATTATGATCATAAAGACTTCTGCACACAGCAGAAGTCATGTTAAGTTCTAACCAGAGAGGTGCGTAAGTGTTGACGGGATGAATTCTGTTACACTATATGTTCAACCCACCGCTTTCGCGTTCTTTAATGAGGTCGTCAGCTTTCGTAAAAAGGTCGTATAGTTCCTCGCGGGACGCCGCATTAATCCAGCTAGTGTCGTCAGACGGGTGACGGCGTTGTTGCGGACCGTCCCATCCTGCTATCTGAGCCGTCAAGGAGACGGGTGACCCCAAGACAGTGCCTCGGCTACTTGGGAAACGGAAATCTGACGGCGGAGGGCTTGTAGTTTTCAATTTGGAAGAGAAAGAGCGACGTGCTTTTGCAGGTGGACGAGGTCTGGGGGTCGCGATGACATTATTGGCTAACATGGTATATAATACTTGGACAAGAGAAACGAGCGGGCTTCAAAAAATGACTCTAAACCGTTTTCTTTCTTTTTTTTCTTTCTACATGGACAGAACATATAAAGAATATACATATATTGAACCTATCATTGTTGCTGCTGTCCGAACTTGAACCCTGTTCCAGGCGTAGAAGGAAATCCAAAAGCACTAGGCGTTGGTGCAGTGGTTGACGAATCATTTGCAGGCTTCGTCGACGACGGATCGGTCGAACTGGTAGAATTTGATGAATTTGATGATGGCTGACCAAACGCAAATACTGATTTACTCGGTTCCGTGGGATTGGTATTTGTCGAAAAGGCTGACTTGAGAGCTTCGGTCCCACCATTGTTGTTACTCGTGGGTGGATTACCAAATGTGGCGTTTGTGCTCGTAAATGAAAAGGGTGAACTTTGACTTGGTTGAGCGGAAGTGGTGCCCAAACCGCCAAACACATTACCCCCACCCCCGAAATTAGACAAAGCAGGCGCAGTAGATGCAGCCGAGAACCCACCCCCACCTCCGAATCCACTAAATCCCGGCTTTGACTGATCATTTTGTGATGATGCAGACGGTGTCACTGTCGAGTTCTTCCCCCCCTCCATCGAACTTGTCGAACCAAAAACCGAACCAGACGACGAATTGAATTTCGGTACAAAAGTTCCCGTCTCCGTCGGTGTTGACTTTGGTGCAAAAGTTCCTGTCTCCGTCAGCGTTGACTTTGGTGTAAAAGTTAAAGCATCCGACAGTGTCGACTTCGTTGTTGATGGTGCACCTAAGGCAAACGGGGTTGATGAAGGCTTGGAACTGTCCAGTGCCGTTCCACTTGGTGCTGACGTAGAAGTGATAGAAGAGGCGCCAGGGTTGGGCGAAGCGCTCGGGGTTTTTATTCCAAAGTTGAATTTGATCGTCGAGGAGCCGGTTCCAGAAGCAGCTGGAGCGGCGGTTGGGGCAAGAGGCGTGCTCTGGGGTGTGGTTGAAACGCCTAATGTCGGTGGTTTTATGATATCGCTACCCGTAGGCTTACCAAACGAAAAGGTATTATTTCCGCCACCGAAACTCGTTGGAGCGGAAGTCGACGGCTGAGACATCTGCGGCCCGCTGAACCCTCCCATTCTCGACATTAGTGATCCGCCATCACCAGACTTCTCTTCTGATTTCTTCGGTAGTTCATTCTGCGCTCCAAATATTAAAGCGGGTGTCTTAGCGCCTTGCGCGCCCAAAGAAACTTGTGTAGATGATGATGGCCCACGGTTTAAAGGAGGGGCAAAAGAAAACATGGAAGATCTTGCGGCAGCATTCTGTTGTGCTGGCGTGAGCAAAGGCTGTGAGAAGGTGGGAGCGGCGGGAGCAGGTGTAGGAGCAAGGGCAGAGGGAGGTGTGGGGATTAGTGCATGCGCAGTGGGAGGCGCAGGTGCAGTGGGAGGTACAGGTGCAGGGGAGAATGTGGGTGCAGGGGAAAATGCGGGTGCAGGGGGGAATAGAGGTGCAGGGGAGAATGCAGGTGCAGGGGGGAATGCAGGTGCAGGACTAGGCGGTTTTGTCACACCTCCACTAGGCACAATCAGTGATGAGGATGTATTGTCGGTTGTTGTGTTAGGTTGTTGTGGTTTAATTCCGGACGAGAATGTGTTAGAGGAAGGGGGCACCTCGTTTGGTGGAGTAGCGGGTTTATTGTTTTGTGTAACTGGAGCCGTGAAAAAAGGCTTGGGAGCTTCAACCATTGCCGTAGGCAATTTAAATGGGCCAGTTTCGGGTTGGGTAGCCGTGGTGGGTTTGGCAGCTTCTGCTGCCTTGGCTTCATTCGTTGTCACTGGAGGGACACCGAACGCTACCGTCGGAGCAGGCTTCTCTGCTGGTGGCGTTGGGAAAGTAAATGAAGGAGTAGGAACCGTGGTACTCGCCCCGCCCGTACCACTCGACGTCTTGCCCTCTGGCGCAGCTGCAACCTGTTTAACCTTCTCGGCCTGCACCTTCGCCCTCATCTTTGCCATAGCCTGCGCTTCCAAATCCTGCTTCTCCCATTTCGAAAAGGTCCTGTGCTTTGGGCTTCCAACCGAATTGAGGGCGTCGCCCGCCAGTGGGCTGGGATAAGAAGAGGCTACACGCCGACCGGGGCCGTACTGCGATTGCTCGAAAGGGTTGATACGGATCCCCAAATTAGTCGCAATGGACTGGCGGAAAGGACCACGTTTGGGTGTAGAACTATCTTTCGATGCAGTAGATTCCCAAAGTAGATTTTTACCGGGTTTCGATGGTGAGTCCTGAGAAAGGTCAGAAGTGAGCTTGCATTCTTGTATATTGGATGCAATGACGACGTACTGGGACATTACCAGGAGTCTCAGGCTCGACTGAAACTTTGGGCGAATCCTGCCATGCTAACTCGTGCCGATCCTGCGCTTCCTTATACTGCTCTTCCGTAAGCCACGACTCGACAAAAACTTCCAGATTAGCTTCACGGTCGGGGTGTTGAGAATCCTTGGGCTGGAAAGGCACAATTCAGAAAAGTTACAAGCCCGAACGAGACATCACTCACCATGACGAATTTCGACCGAGCTCTCTTGACCAATGTTTGCCTAAGCCGGTCACCGTTAGGTCCAACCTTCCACTGAAAACCATTAGCCTCCCACTCCTCCCCGATGCGACGGCCTTTGCATGATGGATCCTGAGAAATTTGTGAATCTGCCATTGACACATCACTTGCCGCCTCTTCCTTCCCGTCATTCTTTTCGCGCCTCTTCCTCGATGCTCGCTTCCTCACCCTATTTTCATCTTCTTCACTGTCATGGGCATCCCGATCACGTTTCTGACCACGTGAATGCGCATCAGATTTCCGTTTCATCACAGTTCGCCGTTTTCTCCGTCGACCGTTTTTGCCATCATCCTCTTCGTCAGGAGCTAATTCGCTGCCATCCCCACCAAATGTCGAGCCAGCCTCAGCGCGGTCCCGTTTCCTACCCCGAGAAACCGTTATCAAGTCCGTGGGTTCGTCAACGTCGGTCCCCTCATCTGCCATAATCTGATCATCTGGTGTATGGTCGCTCGGGGCTTTCCGAGCTCTTTTATCCCGTGTTCGTGTAGATTCGGTAGATTCGTAATCTTCCTCACCGAGTACTCTTTTCGATCCCCGGGTTCGCCCGTTAACGCCACTGTCGACAGGTTGTTGCCAAGCCGCGTCCTCTTCGCCGTCAATCAATTCTTCACCTTCAACTCGTGTCTTCTTGACAGGTTCCAAGCCATCCTCTTCATCTAAACCACGTTTTCGTCGATCATGAACAGCATCAGGTGTGAAGTTCAGACCTCTAGATGACCGTGGAGCAACGCTGGGTTTCGAAGGCCCGGGTTGTGGTTCTGGGTCTACGACGTGTGTTGAAGGTGGATTCGGTTTATAACGATCAGCGAAATTCAACGGATCCGTGGGAGACGGAGTCGGACTAGAGGCATGGGCACGTGTTATCAGTATGTCAGGTACGACAAGAAGTTGCACGTACTAGTTTCGTGCCGCAGAAGAACCTGGCCCACTATTCGCATCAGTGTAATAAGCAGTCGTAATTGGCCATGTTCCAACCATGTTGCGTGATGCGCCTAGATGAAACATAATCAGACCATCTGATAAGATAGAGTGCACTGAACTTCCGCACCGGTGTCACCAAAGCGCTGCCTAATGTTCTGCGCACCAACCTGTGCAGAGGCCTTTTGATTAAGTTTGGGGAGCTTCTCCTTGGCTTTCTCCTTGGCCTCGCGGTCCTGGCGACCTCTGGTGACAGCAGCGTACGCTACATTGAATGGCCGGTGGTCATTATCAGGAATACCGTGTCTTCTTCGCATCGAGCTGTACACCATAAATAAAGGGTCAGGCCCACGAGCCCACAGAAAAAAGGTTAAACCGTTCACAAACAGTTTATATGCGTCTTCCTTCCATCTCAAAAAGCGTTCCCAAGCACGCGCGAACACTACAAAGGCCAGAATAGCCACTCCTAAAATTGATGCTGTCTTGATTGAGAACGATAAGTCTGACCAGTGACCAGACTCGGTGCCGCGTACAAATGGTAGGGTGCGCCCGCCGAGAATGTCTGAAGCCTCGTCGTCCATTGACGTTTTTCTTGGTGACCAGTAAACGGAGATGATGGACGTCAGCGGTGGAAGGTGTTGATCGTTGTTTACCGAATCGTAAGTCGGAATTTGAAAATACCTTTTAAGCCTTGACCTTGTATTTCTACCAAGTTACAACAACAGTCGCTAGAATGAGTCCTAAAGCTTAGCATCATCTGGTACCTCGAGCGACGTCCCAGCGACCTGCAGGTCATGCACACTTTGTAACCCTACTCCTCTGAGAATGTCTCCAACCTTTTCACTCTTTACGGCCTCGAGTTCAGCTTCGCTCTTCACCAACAGCATTCCGGCAAATCCCAGCGAATTAATGCTCAACTTTTCGCCCGTTACCTTCAAGATATGTGTCTCTCGTCGTCGTGGAATAAGGTGCATGTGTTCAAGAGTGAACAACACGTTGTACGCAGGCTTGCCCGCGGGATATTCTGGATCGTGGCGGATCGTGGATATAACCAGGTCGATGAGAGAAAGAAAGGCTTGGGATAGGACACTCTCGATCTCGGCGGACGATGATATGTGTTTGGGGAAGCGGTAGACATGATTGGCGTAAGGTAACGATGTCAATGAGAATGGTTTGTCTGTCCAGATTGTATCTGAGAAACCTATATCAGTCAGAGAGAGCTCTGAACGAGGACTCACCAGGCGTTTCCAATTTCGCATGTCTCGCTAGTCGTTCAATCGGCGGCCCATCGTCTTCGATCGGAATGAACTGGAGGTGTTTGTGTGGTTGCGATGCACCACTGTTATCACCACCTAGAAGAGATATAGTTCAGTTCGTTTGGCAGAGACTCGCTAGGGCGTACAGTTATAAAATGCAAGCAAATTTTGCCCAGCTTTCTGCGCAGCAACAAGGAGCGAGTACGCTGCTACTAGATCCGATGGTAGTAAGGGTGATGTTTGCGATTGGTATTCTGCAGCACGCATAAGCTCAACGATGATGAGGCGCAGAAGAGGACAGACCCTTGGTAACTAGAAGAAAGTGGCGAGGAACGACAGAATACTTGTTTAACTAAATGCATCGATTAGGAACGGGATGGTGTATCTGATATGTTGCACTGACCAGAACAGCGTACTCCTGGCCCTCCTCTGCATGTATTTCCCCGATGAATAAATTAGAGGAGTACGGCGGTGCGAACGGATCCAGTGTATCTTGGCCAGCAGTACTGGGTTTCTTCTGTAATGCTGGACAGAGTCGAATCTGGTACTCTACATCAGACTCCACATGTTTATGTACAGTCGATGAGAAAAAGAAGAGATGGCCAGTGGATAGAGCCTTGTCGTAGGCTGAAGGTAACCGGGATATGATATCTGAAGCAAGGGACATTTCGGTTGCAGCGCTGCGTTTACAAGATCCGGACTCATATTAAGAAGGGCTACATAGTCAGGCGATACAAACTCTGATAGTACAAACTATAAACTAGCAAATGCAATGGTTCATGCGTCGTAGCCAGGTGGGTTATCGACTGGAACGCCAGCGACAATGGAGGTCGAGACAGTTTCAGCGGGAGAGGTATATGATGCTACAAAGTATTGTCAGTCAGGATCAAGAAAATACTGGAACTAAACGTACGAAGGCCCTCTTCATCTTCAACCAACGTCTGTCGTTTCATGTATATCGCCCTTTCCCGTGTCTTCTCCAATACACTGACGAATTCGAACATGGCACGATCTCTGAACCGGAGCTCAGCTCTTGTACCATCCACCAACCCACCTTCAGGAGAAGGTTTTATCTCGAATGTAAGGAAGTTTACACCAAATGTCGGTTGCTCAAACTTTGTGGATAAGATCGAATGCAGAGGAACGGACAACGAGTCGAAGGCCGACTTTGCCCCTGCTGGTGTCGTAAATATTAGCTACGGCCAAAAGAACAATGCATTGACGAGTGATCTCAAGCATGGAAGAGCTGGTGTGCGCACTCGTTGGTCAGTTAGCCATACCCCTCCTGATCCCTTCAGGTTCTTGACACCTCCTGATCCGCCCGCGTTCGCCGATTGGGTTGGTGGCATATCAGGAATAGTGAGCGAGAGTTCAGCACCAGATGGTACTTTTGTTATAGCCTGCTCGTTTGGTAGAGGTACTGGAGAACGGTTTGGATTCAGCATCGTCCAGTTTAATGCCATAGTGCGTATGATGGAGTTTTGATAAATCTGGTTAGGCTATGCAAGGGTTACGGGTACACGTGACTTCCCCCCGCCTAAGACGCGTTCAGCCGCTTTAACGTGTCGCTGAACGCCATGGCCACTCTAATGCTGTCTCAGCACTCCTCCAACCCACTGGAGCTCCCTACTTCAGACCCACGTAGCAGGTCATATCGTCGGCAGGCCCAACGAGCCCTCGGAAACAACGACTCATCGGAGGACCCACACTTTGGGTACCAAAAACCGGAAGTACAAAAATACCAGAAACATCTCGCACAGCTATTTCCAGAGCTTACGACTCCAGGGACGGATACTATGGATGAGAGACAGGACAATATAAACGAGTATTTGGCCAGTGACGATGTGTTTGACGTGGCAATGGGGGGGCAGGATGATGTTGAAGACTTCTCGGACGCGGATGGGGGGGACGAAGAGGCAGATGCAGAGGGCGAGACAGACGAGGAGCTGTCGATCTTCATCAAGTCACGGGAGGAGAGAGAGGAGATTCAGGAAGAAATTGCCGATCTTAACGAAGCAGTTCCTCAGCTCGCAGAAGACTATAAAGTCATTGACCGTCTGGGAACGGGTACGTTCTCATCCGTGTACAAGGCCATTGATTTGAGGTATCACGACAAATGGGACAACGCGCCATGGCATGGGTATCACCCTGCTTCATCTTCTGCTAATTATCAATCTGTCCCTCGACCTTTGGACAGCAAGGTGTTTGTGGCCATTAAAAGGATTTACGTTACCAGCAACCCGGAACGGATTAGAAACGAGATTGCTATCATGGAAGACTGCCGAGGGGCTCGACATGTCTCTCAACTAATTACGGCATTTCGACATGAAGATCAGGTAGTCGCTATAATGCCGCATCACCGCAACGTCGACTTTCGAGTAGGTAGTTCAGAGAGGGCCTGGTAGAGAAACGGCTAATGATGTAACGCCTTTCTTGACAGGAATTTTATCGCACACTGACAATGGAAGGTATAAAAGCTTACTTCCGATGTATGTTTCGTGCCTTACGAGACATCCATGCACGGGGTATAATTCACCGTGACGTCAAACCCGCCAACTTTCTATTCGATCCTCGAACAGGTATCGGTACGCTCTGTGACTTTGGGCTTGCATGCGTAAGTCCACCGTATACTTTCTTGCGTCCAAGCCTTAAACATAGAGGTCCCAGCGCATGGAGCCTGGACCGTCTCAGGGCGCTTGCCTGCACACACCCAGCACACGCGAATTCCCGCATGGGAAGATCCGCCAGCGCGGCGAGTATGACATTGAGCATATAAAGAAGATGCAGAAGGAGGCACGTTTGAGGAGCTCCTGGCCGTCTGAAAAGGTTGGATATCCAGACAAAGACACGCGGTAGGCGGAGTTGACGGCGAGATGACCACAGTCGAGCTAATTATTACTGCAAGGCCACATTCCAAAGCTAATCGAGCTGGTACAAGAGGGTTTCGTGCTCCTGAGGTTCTTCTAAAATGTGGCGATCAAACTGGAGGTCAGCTTCTTGTTTTGCCGCCTACTGGACATCTCTGATATCCTGTACAGCTATCGATGTATGGTCAGCAGGCATGATCCTATTATTCTTCCTTACCGGGAAATTCCCATTGCTGCAGTCCAGCGACGATATCGAAGCGCTAATGGAGATTGCGGCCATTATCGGTAGGCGTCAAATGGAAAAGGCTGCGACACTGCACAGTGCGTAAATTACTGCATTTAAATGTGAAAAGAGCTGAAACTGGGTCCATAGGCCGAACATTTGCTACCAATGTACCTTCTATCTCTGCCGAAGGGATAACATGGCGTGAATTTGTCGAAAGACAAAATCCAAACCTCAAGACGCCACCGGAACCAGACCCTCAGTATTACCCATACTTCGGCGTCGACTCACACTCACTTAGTCTTGAATTATCGTCAGTAACCCCGAGGCCCGGCAAGTTACAGGCCCCATCACCCGAATCGCATGCAGAAGACGTCGACTGCGCTTTTGACTTGCTCGAGCAAATTATGCAACCAGAGTCTACTCGGCGCATAACACCACGGAGTGCACTATACCATTCATTTCTGGCTGGTGCTGATGAGGCTGAGGACGACGAGGTGTTTCCACATCCGTTCGGAGAAGGTGTTTGTGGGGGATTGCATTTCAGGGATGATGTGACTGAGGAGCCATGTGTTAGAATTGCGGGTGAGGATGGAGAGTTTGAGGTGAGAAGGCTTGTTGCAGGAGAGGGTATTGCGATTGGAAGAGAACCTTGTGAATTTCATTACGAGTAATAATAATAAAATAAATAAAATAAATAAATAAAAAATTTGAGCACCGCAGGACTCGAACCTGCAACCTTTTGGTAAACATTCAGCGATCGAAGCCAAACGCGCTACCATTGCGCTAGGCACCCTTTATAATATTAAGAATTATATTGGTGTTTATATTGACAGCGGTGATACGAGTACTTTCCGACTTTTCCAAGTTCTCGCTTGCTGCCATGTCTCTGTGAACAAAATTTTGTTCCGTTAGCATCCACATGTTCCTTCCGGAAAACTTTCGTGTCTGGTTCTTCAATTTATTGACAAATCCAGCTTTACAACAAGTCGCACCCTTGCTCGTCATCTTGCTTATTCCATTTCTCGTTCTCACATTCGCAACGCAAACCCGTCGAGGTTCTTTGATTTATTCAACCGCAATGGTCTTGGAGAGTCTTGGACTGGGTCTGCCTTGGAATTGGTCAAATGGCCATTCTTCTGTATCCTCGGGGTCTAACCATGACAGGAAGAAGTCCAAGAAGAAACATGTGCGCACGAGGGCGGAGCAAATGGGTCTCAATGGGAATGCAAAGCATGGTGCGTCTCTTATCCATCTTATATAGAGTAAAGAAAATACGTAGTTGCGAAAATACAGATTTCGTTCAGGAGGACAAAGAGCCCGAAGAGGGTTACTACCCCGGACTCGTGAATATTTCCGGCACTTATTGCTTCATGAACTCGACGTTACAGGTTCGTTCATGTCCATCTCGAATTTATATTCAATAAATCATGTCCTATCCCGTTAGGCAATGGCGTCCTTATGTTATCTCCAACCACACTTAGATATTATACACGCAAAGGCTGAAGCCTTGGACGTCCCCACACCAGTGATCGACGCACTGCAGGAACTACTACACGGTCATACCATCACTTTCATTTACGTCTCGCAGGCTCTAATTTACTCCTTGCAGCATTAAATTCACCACGTCCATCTCCATCATCTATCCGTCCCGTCCAAATAATCTCCGCACTCTCCAATCATTCCCCAGGAAAAAATAACACCTTGTTCAACTCACACGAACATCAGGATGCCCAGGAACTATTCCAACTCCTTTCAGAATGCATCAAGAAAGAGACAGCTGCCGTCGATAAAGAGGGGTATCGGGATCGTGGCCTCGGGGGTCTTGCCCAACTTGGGCAAAAAAATCGTGAGATTGGGAAGAGTGTATTCGATGGATTGACAGCGAACAGGCGGAGTTGTGTCGAGTGCGGTTATACAGAGGCTGTAATGCATTTCGCGTTTGACAATTGGCAATTGGCAGTACCAAGGCTGCTCGTGCGTCGTATCCTTCTTTTGCTTAATTTTTGTCTGTCTGAATGTATTCCTTTCTTCAGGCAAGTTGTCAGCTGGAAGACTGCCTTGCAGATTATACACGTCTTGAGGTCCTGACAGACTGTATCTGCCGGAAATGTTCGATGGTGGCTACGTACAAACGACTTGTGCAAGATGCAGAGAAAATATCGGAAGCACCGAAATCCGAATCTGGGCCCTCATCCTCCAGGAAGAAACGAGCACGAGAAGCAAGGAAGTTGGCAGCGCTGGTCAAGGCAGCTATCGACCAGGGCAGGATAGAGGACGATATATCTGGCGTCCGGATGGAGAAAGTGTTCAGTAAAGCGTCCACCAAACAAGCCATGGTTGCTCGGGTATGTTCTTTTGTTTTCCACTCATAGTCGTACTAACTCTACCCATAGCCTCCACCCATCCTTGCACTGCACATCAACCGTTCCGTCCACTTTGGCCAGTACGCATCAAAGAACACAGTCCGCATCATGTTCCCAGAAATCCTGGACCTAACACCATTCACCACTTCAGGAAAACTCTCAACGCTACCCTCCGTGCCCATCTCCACACCCCCTCCGACTCTCCTGCGCTCTTCAACCCCCACCCCGGCAACTTACGGTACACCACGTGTCATCTACCGCCTTTCCGCCATCGTGTGTCATTACGGCCAACACTCCTTCGGCCACTACGTCTCTTACCGTCGGAAACCGCGGCCGGTAGCTTCCGGCCCGAAACGGTACGCTCCTCCGAAGGTGATCGACCCCCTGCACGACAGTGGGCTGACGTGGGAGGACGAGCACGACATGCGGATTAGACCTGGCCGCGGATGGCTGCGGATCAGCGACGATTCGGTACGCGAGTGCGGGATCGAGACGGTGCTACAGGAGAACTCCGGGGTGTTCATGCTTTACTACGAGCGCGTCGTGCACGCGGGGCTCGGGGTATACCCGCGCAGCTCGTCGTCGCCGCGGAGCTCGGAGGAGACGCTGAAGCCGGAGATGGTCAGCGGCCACCTCGCGAACGGGTCAGCTTCCTCGCTCTTGAGCGTGGGAGAGGGAAGCGTGCTCGGGCGGGGGCGCGGACGGGAGGAGAATGACGTGGAGGGAGAGAGGTTGGCGGGGGGCGCGGGGAAGGTGCTCGGTCCGAGGATCGTCAGGAGCGTGGCGGCTGGGAGGGGTAAGAGCGCAAGTGTTCCGCCTTCAGATCGGGAGATGAGCGTCACGGTGTCAACGCCATCCGAGGCGCCCACTCCGAAGCGCAGCGAGTCACCCCTGCCGTCCAATGG
>QLPE01000202.1:28492-51220 GCA_003314125.1 Hygrophorus russula | reverse complement strand
TGCCGCCGTCCAATGGCATGGCGGTAGATAGTAACGCGACCGCTGATGGGGTGTGGTCACAGCCACGACCCATCTGGCGACACGTCCCGCGGTCGTCAGGTTCGCCAGCATCAGTGTTAACATCAGCATCCTCAGCATCTTCAACGTCCACAGCATCCACAGCATCCTCTTCATCATCCCCCGTTGCACACCACCCGCAAGAACCACCTCTTCCACGCATTCACTCCCCGCAGCCCATGCACGCTCCAGCTGGACCGTCCATGGTCGGACTTAGAGCCTAGCATAGACACGTCGAGATCGATGATGTAGAAACCCCTACTCTTTATTTAGTTATTTTGGCTACATGTATCACTACGCTTTCTGTTGCATATTTACCACCTCTCGAGTAAAAGGCACTCTCCATGGCCAGTGTGCATTGACAAGGGTGGTCCTAAATATGATAGGACTCCAAACGACATGTTCAATTGCAAGATAAATACCAGAACAGTGACATATTGAATGGGGACTGAATTGGTGAGGGAAAAATGCGATGCAAACTCTGAAAACGAACAGTAGAGGACAGGGATATGGACGGTGTCACATAGTAATGAGAAGGACACAACAAAAAACAAGCAAACAAATCGAAGCCAAGTCAAAGTCAAATCAAACAACTTTGAAAATGGAACGGTTGAACGGGGAACCAGAAAAAGAAAAAGAAACAAGACAAATCCGAGTCGACAGCGAGGTGGGGGGGTACTGGCCAAAGGTGATTAATGTATACAGTCTGATAGGACGAAGATGGACGGACAAAAAACGGTCTCGCGATGAGATGGATAGACTGAACTTGAACAACAGAAACGAACAGCGAACAGATGACGATTCGGCGAGGAAATCCCAAACTCCACCCGATGAGAGAAAAAAAGACTTGTGATTACAATGGTGGCAGAAGCAGGCGGTCCCCCCATGTCGCGGAAAAACTTCACGGCGAGGGCGAATCCACATGCGAGCCCACGCCCCTCTTAAACTGACCCTCCGAGCCGGCCTTCCACCCCTGCCCCTGAGAATCCAAATCAAGACTTGCAAGCGTCCCATTCAAATCTTGGATCATATCATGCTCCTGTTGCTCCTGATTACCGGACGTCGGGCGCGAAATAGAAGCCTCCGGCCGACCAGGCGCACGGCTCATCGGGAATGTCGACGGACTGCCGTCGAGGAACGAGCCGTACCTGGATGCACTAGACGGACGCACGGTGGAGGGGGACACCTTACCGCTGCTGTTCGTCCCACCCCCGCCGGCATTTCCCTTGGAGTCGTGCGACGACGGGCCGAATCCGGGCGCGTAGCTCCTCGACGGGTGGGGCAATAGATCACCACGCGGGAAGTGCAACGGATCCAACCGCTTGTGATCCAACAAGAAGAGGTTCGCTTCCGGCGAGAAGGGAGCAAAGCTGGGGCGGCTCTGCCTTGTTTCTAAACTGTTGGAGCGAGAAGCACGTCCCCCAAAGCCATACGTATCGAATGGCAGAGTGGAACTGCTGTCGTCCCTAGAGGGCAACAGCGATGGACGCAACTTTTCCTCGCTAAAGCCCAACATCATTTTCTCGTCGTCATTGTTGGCATCAGCTCCAGTATGCCCGTCCATGAGACCATGAATGCCAAACTTCTGCAGAAGCTGATATGCCTGCTCAGGGGTGACCACATTGTTAAGCGATGAGCTCTGAGACTGTGATTGTAGAGCTGCCGCCTGTGCCGCCTGTGCCGCGGCTTGTGCAGCCTTGTCTATTTTTTTACCAAAAAAGGAGTTCGTTTAGAAGTCGAGAAAAAAAAGAGAACAAAAGGACACTCACATTGGCTACGCCCCCAGCTCAAGCGGATCCTGCTCCCCCCAACAGGGAAGCCCTGCATCTTTTCAATAGCCCTCTCAGCATCTGCCTTGCGCACAAATTGGACAAAACCACAATGTTTCCCAATCGGGACCTTTACCTAATGCCGAGATGTTCAGTAACGCTGAGCAACAAAAAAGGGAAAAGACGCACGTAATGTATGTCGCCAAATGGAGCAAAGAATGTCCTCAACGTCTCTTCAGAAATAAGAGGTGACAGACCTCCAACAAAAACCGTCGTATTATACGGATCAGTCGATGTGAGCTGTTCTCCGTTCGGCCCAATGAGATTCCCTAGAATAGCACGAGCCTGGGCATGGTGCTTCCACGATTCCTCCGAAATTATATACCTAGGTGCCGGGTTGTCTTGTCCCTGTCTCTCCTTCGCAAACGCCTCCGTAATCGAGCTGATACCACCAGCAGTGGTGGGGCTGGCAGTCCCATCCGCATACCGCTGCGCAATTTGCGCAAGGACATTGTTGGGCAGGTTGAGCATGTCGTCGTGCGGAGATATAAATGCCGACGACGCTATGCTCGCACTAGATCCAGAGGTTCCAGAGGTGAGCGAATTGGTCGAATTGGAACCACCCAACGAGGACCCTGATCCAGAGCCAGGTATATTGTTATTGTTATTTACTGAGGTGGGAGTAGCAGCTATTGGTGCAGAGACACTTTTGGTCTGACTTGAACTAGGGAGTGGGAGGGCGATTGTGACAGGCTGGGGGGGCGGTTGCTCCAGAGTGCTGCCATTGGACGAGGAAGAAAACTGTCCTTGAGAAAGGTCATGGCCCGTAGGGGGCTTGAACTTGGCAGTAGCAGGGGAGATGCGCACTGGACGGGTCAAGATGTGTAAGTATATGCGCCATCTGAGTAAATAAAAATTATACTTGGACGGGATAGGCAATAAAGACCGTGCATTTCGATGAGGGCACGTTGCTGGTCGGGTTCCTCCGTGAACCTATGAATAAAATTAAAAACATAGAAGACATGGATAACTAGGAATGAAGTACCTAACAAATCCATAACCCCTGGAGACGCCAGTGACTGGATCCAGCATAATTTTGGCACTCTTACAGCTCAGAAAGGGGCGGATAAACTTCGGCTCCCTATCGTTCCGCAGACCGAGGACGGGGTTACGGAACACAGCAACGAGATCCGAGTTGGATGTCTCAGGGGCAAGATCTCCAACAAAAATACTATATTCCTTGGGGTACTGCTGCTGAGTCGCCGACAATGCAGAGACAGTGGAAGGGATTGATGAAGAGTGTGACGCGGCGGAAGGAACGGAAGAAGCCCAATTGAGGACGAAAGGACGGGTGGAGTTTGGCATTGTGACAGGGGAAGAGGAAGAAGAAGAATTGATCTGGGCGAGTACAGAGGCAGCGTGAGCGGGAGTGGGGAAAGTGAGGAAACAATAACCAGGGTTGTTTGGCTGTTGACCGGTTGCGGGGTCAGGGGTTGGGTGAGGAATTTTAACGTTTACGGGATCCCAACCCATGAGACCGCAGACCTGTTTCGCGTACTCTTCGTCCATCCAAGGTTCAAGTTCACCCCACCAAAGAGTAGAACGCGTAGAAGAAGGGGTAATACCTGGAGAAGAAGGTGATTGAGGAGATTGGTGACGGTAAAGGAGGGGGTCTCTGTCGGGAGGGAGATGGTTGTGGTTAAAGGAAGAGAAAGGGAGAGAGGTGGAGACGGCGGATGTGTGTCTGTTTGGTGCAGCCGCCGACCAGTTGTCGTCGATGCCGAAGCCATACTCGAGTTCTGGAGTAGATCGCGGATAATTAGACTGTACCGACCTCGGTAAAAGAGGAGCGGTAGAAGGATACGAATAGACTCTATCAGAGGTACGTAGACCAGGAGGATATTCAAAGTCGCGAGCATCGGCACGAGAGTCGGTGCGAGACATTTGGAAGAAGGGGGTGAGGGGTCAGTAGGACCGAAAGCAGTCGAAAACGGTAAAACTTTTTTTAGTAGCGAAGGCTGTTTGAGACAGCGACGAGAGCAATAAGAAATATAAGGGTAATACTGGATTTATTGGAGAGCGGGAACGACGACGAACGGACGATTTGCCCAAAAGGCGATGCCAGTAGTAAAATAAGTTTCAAATTCGGCCAATCCGGTCAGTTGCGGAGTCTCATCAGCGTGCACAATGACTATCACAATATAACCGACGCGTCGGTCACCACGACGACCTTTGAGCTCGTCGACGTTGACGTTCTGTAGAATCCGTAGGAATATTTTGAGAAAATATATCCTTTTTTTATTTGTTTATTTTACGTAATATATACACCTTGAGAGCGAACGCCCATACAACTGGTGGCTCACATCATGCCCATTCGGCGTCCTTCTGCTGCTGGTCCTATCACTCCAACGACACGAATCCATAAAACTAGCGATTCGCATGTCTTTAATCAGAGCCATTCTATACTCTCTGCTGCAGGTGGTGCTTCCGTCACTCCTCAGCAGAAGATTGTTCAAGTATTGGTCACCAGATTAAAGAACAAGGTCGGAATCGTATCGGCGCGTGTGATGACGGTATTAACCGCTCCAAATAGTTGCCTTGTAATTCCGGTGTTTCTTTAGACCACCTCGAAGCGGATAATGCCACGCAGCAGACGATTGAAGCTCTCGTCGACCTATCCTACGATTCTCTAGATATCATTGCGTGGGCACTAAGCGAATTGCTGGAACGATTGGCAAAGGTACTTACCTTATCTCGCCTTCAATACCCTCTCTGACCCTAATATAGCACACCAATGGCACTGGATATTTGTCACTCGAGGTCCTTCAATCACAATTGTTCATATTAAAGGTCTTTTCCGTCGCAATGTCCTCACGCTGGAATCAAAACGTACGCTCCAGTTCTCGCGCTAGTAATCGCCCTGCCTCTGAATCACCACTTCCATCTGGGAGACACCGCCACCCTTCCTCTGAACACTCATTCAGCCCTCCCCCGTGGTCAGAGCCCACCCCCCTTGACGATAACTGCGCAAAGTACGTTTTGATCGTGATGGTTCTATTCTTGCGCCAGACAGCACCTATCGAGAGCGAGCTCACGCCGTCGAGTCAACCCGTTGATGATGAATTCGAAACAATCGATTTGCCTGGCGAAAACGGCTCAATGCCAACCCCGCTAGAGATATCTGACACGTCCCAACATACCCTGCGCAACCGCCCTTCTTCGAATTCCGTCATCTCTGGGAACGGTAGCACGAACTCTGCTTCCATTCCAGTTCCTGTGCGCAATTTGTCCTACGAGAGGACGCATATGACCTTGGTGAAGTCTCCGTCTGCTATCAATGCGCTTATTGCGAAATTCGCGGGTCGTATTGTATACCATATCTCTGCTTCTAACTGGACAGTTGTGTTTCATCGCTTACGTACCAAGATTCATTTCCTCGCAAGTACATCTGAAGACAAACCTGACACTGTTGATCTCCAGCTAATGACAAACAGCGCCCTGGATAGAAGCAGACTCATCCAGGTCTTGAACGGTGTGGTCCTTACTACCGCCCGAAGAATATCATATTGACGTGTCTTTTAGAACTCTCTTCGTTACTTGTTAACATGAAACCAGAAATTCAAATAGCAGTCGCCATTCCCCTGCGAGTTGCAGTATGGAATTGGATCAATGTCTTCCCAGCTGAGTTCAACGATGTCATCGTCTCAAGGGGCCGCCTGGAGGGCGCTCCGGAACGTGTTTTTGACCTGTTGTACAACCTAACGGCGAACGACAAATTATCCTCTCAACATGGGAACGAGAAGCTCCTCTGGCCTACGCTCACCATCCTCAATTGTATCACATCCGAAAGGCTGACTTCGGAATTTCACGTGAATCGCTTCGGGTACGGCAATATTGGCGGCCAAAAGAGTTCTTCCAGAAAAGTGTGTCTACGTCATTTTGTGCGTGTTTACGTGCTGTTGACCGGCTGGCGTCGTAGGATGTTCGGTTTATGGAAGAACTGAACAGGCATGCCAACTCGTCCTCGAAACTTTCAGGGGTAGCCCTCGTTTGCGCGTTGGACATGTGCAGAGCAGCCATGCACATCCGACCGGCAGGCGAAGTGCCCCTGCGCCTTGTTGCAAATGATATCGCACACGAAGTCAAGGTTGTTTGCAGTGGCTCGTCGCTCTTTCCTCGCCGGTAATGCTGACTGGGAGTTGCAGAGTGCATTGTGGGTGACCCATACGCAGAAGCCGTTCTGGGATTCTATCGACGAAATTGATGTGGCGATGTATTCGGCCGCGTTAGTTACTGTATTTCGGTTCTTGAGCGAGGAGGAGTCGATTCCGCTGTTTCTTGCGTGTATCGAGCCTGAGCGGTCTGACGCTGTAAAGGTTTGTGCTGTAAAAGCTTGCTCAACGCTTGTGACAGAGGTCTGTGCGGTATTTCGTCGTCCCATTCTTGATAATAAAGGGTTATAAATTTCCAGGCTTCGCGACTGCCTTGGCAACCGTCTCTGGATCCATTACAGGCCGCTGTAGCAGGTCGTCTGCGAAGTATTTTTCAGGTACCAACGAGCAGCCGTTTCCCCATATCAGAGTACTGACACCTTTGTTCACAACACAGACGTCCGCTCTGCGCCGAAATGAACTCGATCAGTATGGGAACATCAAACGCGCTTCGGCTCGCCCCAAAGCCAAGCGTACAACCGAGTACCTCTCCGACCGCGAGATCATGCTTCTGGGCATATTGTCGCTCTGGCGATCGAGTTCTGCGTTCTTCTTGCAGACGCTGGAGGGACCACAAATCGAGGAGTGGATTGCGGCGGCGATCAAGCTATGGGAGGCACCTATTGACACGTCAATCAAGATTTCGACAGCGTACTCGTTCCAGAGCATGGCGGAAATGGCGTTCAGGATGGCACCTACGGATGAATTTCACGAAGTCGTTGTCGTGTGGACAAAACGCACACTGTGAGTAGTTCACGTTGGTTGTGGCCCTTGTGTTTCTTATACTTGGTTGTGTACAGGCCGGCGACTCTTATTAGTATCGTCACGAATTTGATACATGCCAGGACAGACTTGGAGTGTCAACGGTTGTGGATGTCGATAGCACATCAAGTTTTGGAGCTGTTTTGCAGGAAGATCGATGTGCGTCTTTCCTCACGCCTTAGTGGCCGCTGCTCTAATGGGTCGTATATCAGATTGAACATGTAAAGGAGATCCAGCTTTCACCCGCTCGTATACCCTCCTTTGCCTTGGCAGAAATTGCTTTCCTTGTGTCACTGACGTCTGCAGACAGCAGTGTATCTCAGTTGGCCGCCAAGGGCCTTCGGCTGCTCGCACAAATGGAACGTCAACCTGGTGCACCTGTCAATACCAACGGAAATGAGGAGGATAGGTCAAAGCGCTATCCCATCTATGAGCAACTTGGAGATCCTAAAGTGACGATTGTTGGTGAGTGTCCCGTCCTGGCAGAACGGGGGGTCCTCTCAGAATTTTGTTTGCTTGTAGGCCGTGTTGGCCACCAGAAGCGGATCCGGAAGCTTGTCCGGTTGATCGCGTACCCCTGTGCGACGCATATTGCGGTATGGGAGGAGTGCTACTGGAGGTGGCGCTCTTTATCGGAGACTATCATGGAGACGCTCGCGGACCTCTCGGAGGAGGCCCAGAACGGTCTGCATGCCCTGCCTCCGAGTCTGGAGGTATGTCCACGTCTGGACTTCGTTTTGTTCCATAATCTTGACTTATTGCTCAGGACAAACACTTCCAGTGGCGAAACCTGACGCTATATTTGGCAGCTTATGGTGGAGCGTGTATGCATGACGACGACGAGACGCCTACGCTCACGTCCATTATTCCAATGCAATATCTCCCAGACGAGATGCGTGTGCTACAGAATCCGGCGAAATTGGTGGAGACTTTCGTGAAAGACCTCACGAATTTGTTGGTGGTCGACCATATGCAGCTTCGTGAGGTGGCTAGAGACGCGCTGGGGTGTGAATTGAGTCCTAGGCTCCACTCACGGCTATTGAAGCATTTAGACGAGTAAGGACATGCATCTTGGTATTTGCTATCCCCGCTTTTACTGATGTATCTTGAGCACAGTGTTATTCGCAACATTACGGAAAATGCTGGCTTGCATCTAACGGACACTTACGCCTTGTTCTTCGAACAAGTTGGTGTTTATTATACGTTCCATTGCTATACGAGATTTAATCTTCTTATCTTTAAGTTCATTGCTGTACTGAAGCTCCTCGTGGAACACACCCAAGTGCCTATTGAGGAGACGCTGAGTGTCAACATCAACAACACGCTATTGGCCTTGGCCGGCTTCATTGCACGCTTCAACAACTCTACGTCCCATCGGATCAAGATCAAGTTTTGCGCTCTTTGTGACAGTGTATGTGACCATGCTGACTCGCTGACGTTACGGAAAGACACCAATACGCGCCATAAAACTCTCGACATCGTCATGGAATGGATTAAAGACCCAATGAAAGTGTGTCACATTCTTTGTTCCCTGGCTTGTGTTGGTTTGTTAACCCCGAAATGTCCAGTCTGAGGAAGGAGACTACGCACAGCGTGATTTGAACCTTGCCTGCCTGCGAACCGCGGTCAAGCTTTTAGATCGGCTACAACTCCGTCCACTTGACGGGACTGCTGGAGATGATTCAGGACGTGTCGTTTCACGACTGTTCCACCAGTACTCTGAGAATCTGCTGAAAGGCTTGGACTATTGTCAACTTGAGAGTCTAGTGAGTTCCTTTGCCCTTGAAAACCTTTTTTAAAGTTGAATATATCTTCTCTCCTCAAGCCCTCAGATAGCGCTTCGGACGTGGTAACTATACAACAGGCAAGTTCTGATTTATGTATGACATTTATCTGAGGATTAGAGTGCTCATCTCTCAATTAGAGAACACGGGTATCACAACGAGAAGCCGAACTTCGTGAATTGGTGATCACTGGACTATCGCATCTAGTTAGCGCGAACACCGAAAGCGGGTTTAAGCACTGTCTGCCTCTTGCGTATGCCACAGATTCTCGAAAGCGGACCATATTTGCGCATGCCTTCGCGCGTGTTCTTGGGCAAGGCACGAAGTTCGATGCCAAGGATAATTCTGCTGCTGTAGCCCGTCAGAATCGGTTGTTTGAGGTACGTGGGATTTCTATACATTGACGTCGGTGTTTGTAGTGAACTTGCATCTTCAAACCTAGTTGGTGAAGGGATCCGATGTAAGTATTGTTTTGTCCAGTTTTGTTTTGATACAACTCATCTAATCCACAATGAGGTAGATGGCACTCACCATGGCGATATGCGAGACTTGTCCAGCGGCAGAAGTTGACATCATGATTTCTGTTCTGATGAACCTTTTTGACACTCGGGCATCCTTGATGACTCTGATGAAACGCATGATAGACCGTGAGATTGCACATGCAGGTACACTAACAGTCAATCCTTCTCGACTTGAGATGTAACACTTCCTCCTTTCCAGAATCCGATGCCGCTCTCTTTCGGGGCAACTCGACATGTACACGGTTTCTGTCGGCATTTGCTAGAATTCATGGGTATAATTATCTCAGAAGTCTTATCGTGCCACTCATGAAGACGATGGCGTCTATGCCGCCTGGTCATGCCTATGACATAGACCCTAATAAAGCTGGCGACCAGGATATTGCTCAGAATCAAACAAATGTCCAGATAGTGACATCATCGTTTCTGGAAATCATTACGTCTTCGATTCCTGCTCTTCCCTCGTGAGTCCGACTTTCGATCCGCGACTTATAGTGATCCAACGCCTCCTTCAGAATGTTTCGCGAGATTTGCGCGCACATAGGAAAATCAGTGTCAGTTACTGTATTAACCTTCAATCTCCATCTACGTCTCAACAAATTTCATAGGAACGAAGTTTGGCCGGAGGCAAAATTTGCAGCTCTAGGCGCCTTCATTTTCCTACGGTTTGTGCTTCCTTGTGCAAGTTGGCTGACATGTCTGCCTGACAATTCATCCAAGTTTTATCTCACCTGCAGTCGTCGCCCCTGAAATTGTTGATGTCGAAGTACCGAAGGAGAATGCAGCCGTCATTCGTCGTGGCCTCATGGTTATTGCCAAGATTATCCAGAACTTGGCTAACAACATGTTCTTCGGTAAAGAACCTCACATGGTTGTCTTGAACCAATACTTGGAAGGTAAGATCGTCAATGTAACACGTTTCCTCAGTGAGGTCAATGTAAGTCATTCTCCACAACCCGAGGCCGATGACGTCCTCTGAGGTCTTGGATACATTGCCAGAAATACGCGACAGTCGGGATCTCTGATGATGACGCCGACGAATGGCTTGGCTCGACCTCTGACGATACTGATTCCATTGTCCTACATCGTTTTTTCGAAAAACATGCGGACAAGATCGGCAAAGAGCTACTCAGTCAATCAAAACCGACCGTAGAAGGTGACAGCTCTGCGGTCAATGGTAAGCGTGCTTGGGACGCTGTTTGTTCCACTCTCGTGGAACTAGGGACATCAGCGGATGTACCGCGGCGTTCCCTCTTAAACCGTCAGGACCATCGGGAATATAGCGACCTCCTGGCTCGCTATGCTCATCGAACTACTGACTCAGTTCGGGATATATTTGTTACCGTTCCTACGCTAAAGGTGAGCCGCTATCTGGCATATAGCAGAGACGTTCGTCTGACCGCCCACGTTACGATAGGATCGACCGTCTCTGTTTGTGCTTAGTATATCGAAAATTGACGTGGAAACCCTGGACATTGAGCTGCTCCTGTGTCACATTTTCAAGGTCTGTGAAGCCTATCACATAATGTGGGCTCCCCAACTAGAACAAATGTTTAGATTTTGACTTCACCGCAACATGATCACCGCGATTTTGAAGTCATCCTTGACTGTACGGCAATCACATCAGTATCGGAGGTTCCTCTTCAGTGGGTAAAGCACTGCACAGAATTGATACCGGCAGACATACGGCAGCGATTCACTACCACCTATATTTTAAACCCTAATGCATTAACCCAGAGGTACTTGCGGAGGTGGTATAACTTTGCAGCTGGTAGGTCCTTCGTTGTCATGAGTATTTTCTTTGATCAACACTTGTGCGTTAGGAACACCTTTTTCTGGCCAGATCAAGCCGTACTCAACTGTCAGTGAACTCCTGGAAGACGTCCCCCATGATGTAGTTCTTCAATTGGATTACGCTAGTATGTAACGCAATGCATATTCGAGGTAATGTCTGTGCTAATATCGATTACCAGCGAGCCTGGAGCAAGAGTCATGCGAAGAGTTCAGAGACGTCACCATGAGGCAGGCCCATCAAATGCGTATGCCAGTGGTATTGGAAGTTGGATTGACTCATATCCGAATCACTTCGGTGAGCATGACTGGTAGCCATCTAACGAATATTGATCGTAACTGGGTTTCAGGTCAAAGCTCAGCCCATTGCACCAATGCTGTCTTGCAAATCTACGGAAATCATCTCACTGAGAGACGTCAGTGATGTTTATAACGTTTCAACAGGCTCAGGCCACGATCCATACGAGTTCATTATTCGGAGGAGCCGCCAAGGCATCACGTTGTATTTTTCGTCTCCTTACCGTGAATCAATCGTCAAGGCATGCCCGAGTCATACCCAGCTCCTCCTCGTGACATAGCTGATCTTTTAGTCCCAACAGACAATCAGGGCAGCAAAAGGACATATGAGGGACAGTCATGCGCCAGTTGCACAACAGTTCTCCAGATTCTCGAATGTCCCTGCAACTTTGCTGCACGTGGGTATGCTCAGCCTTGACTTAGACGACGAAGAGCTTCGAGGCGCCGCATATGATCTTCTGGGAGCCGTGTGCACATATTTAAATTATGAAAAGAATCCTATAGTGGCATCAAAAGGTATTTGTGATCATTCTATATTACCACCGATTTCTTATTATCTATACATTGCAGCCGGCTTTATTCCTGGCGATCTTACGACTTTCGTTGTGCAATTAAGTGAACGTCTCGCCGACTTCGCCCCTGAGCTGACCTTGGACTTCATCTCGGAAGTATCAGCTGGTATGGAAAAGGTGGGTGAGAAAGGGGGTGAAAAGGCGAGCGAAAAGACAAGTACTGCGCAACGGATTAATTGCATTCAGTACATGAGTCCATGGATAAAAAACCTCGCCCATTTCCCCAATCCCACTAGCCCGCAGTACGAGCACTCTGGTGCTAGACTCCGTGACTGTATCCGTGTATTATCTGAGTTGACAGTGTCTGACACTGAGGTTTGTCCATTTTCCCTCTTTTGTAGGCCATGAGCTCATTCACGTACTCAGATATCTTCAACAATTCAGAAGTATGTCTGGCGTGAAATCGGAAAGCTTGACAGCACTGTCGTTAATGTCGTCCTGGATGAGCTAATACGAGGAGCGATCGATGGCGGAATAGGATCCAGGCGCTGTGAGGTTATTGCACGGATCACTTCAGGACTGTCTTCCATCAACGTCAGGGGGAAGCTTTTGTCAAGACTACGACGAGTAAGTGTTTTGATCTTATGGTCGTTCTCGCCGTTTTCACATTTCTATAGGCCCTGGGTAGGACATCCCTGAAAGCTTCCAACACACTCGTTGACAACGTTCATTGGAGCGAAATTGCAACCCTCATCCGTCTCACTCTCGTTGCAGGCAATAATAGCAAATTGATGAGCCACACGCAACTCTATGTCCCAGAAATCATTCATCTTGTGACCCTTGTGGCTGGTACGGGCCAAGTACTAGTCCGCAAATCCGTATACGGAATTATCATGAATCTTCTTCAGTCTTTGTATATCTCACGCGCCGAAGAAGCAACCTGTCCTGAGCTTCTGTCGCTCATTAAAGAGTGCACTCAAGCCAAAACACTTCAGCTGTTTGGACTGGCTCGTCTCACTGCCTCAAGCGAGTACACCATCTTCGAGCCATCCAGCGAAAAGAGGCAGATCGACACTCAGGAAAGCCTAACAGCACTTCTTGTCCGGGTCATGGAGGTCGCCGCGGGATCAAATGGTCTGTCAAGTCCTACTTATGCCTGACACATCGATTTACTCATTTTCAGGCTTGCTCAATGTCTGGCGTGCCCGATGGATGAGCCTGGTCACGTCATCGGCCTTTCAGATGTCCGCTGCAATTCAAACACGCGCGTTTATCGTCATTGGGGCGCTTGCAACGTCCGACGTGGATGACGATTTGCTTTACCAAATGCTGGTAGCATTTAAAACGGCCCTGGCACACTCTAGCGAAACGAACACAACAGCCGTTGTCAGCATGCTCAGATGTATCTGCAAAATTATACCTGCCTTGATTGAAAATTCAAGATATGTCTGTCAAGTCTTCTGGCTGGCCGTTGCTTTGCTGCAGTCAAGCCATATGGCATTCTACGTGGAGGCAACAAACCTTCTACGAACTACCTTGGAGAATATGGAACATCGCAAAATGCTCGAGCCAGGTTCTGTAACAGCCATACTTTTGGATGGCCGTTCTCCTTTGGAGGAGGTCGCATGTCAATTAGACCAGCTTCTAGGCTTGTCGTTCGATTCCAATTTCTCGTTTTCGCTGGCATCTATTATTTTCAAAGGTGTACGACTGTCCGGGTTGAAGGACTCAGCTGAGGCTGTACTAAGGAGCCTTTTGCGCGTCACTGTGCGTGGGTACGAGAGGGAGCACAAAGAGACAGAAGAAGGGTACAACAAAGACACCTTATGTCCCGATGCCCTCGGCTATTTTATTGCCTTGCTTCCATTATCAACTACACCTGCGACATTTCGGCGACTTCTGGAAGACTGCGGTTTGACTTCATCATGGCCACTCGAACCAGGATCAACTGAAGCTGGTGTTCCTCGAGTTTCATTCGGTTCTATTGGTGCGGACGATCACAGCACATGTTTGCTACTAGCTTCGTTCGTAGGAGCTATCCTAACGAGTGCCCAGGGAGACGATGCAGAGACGGAGATTCTTTTCAATCTACTCTCCGATATCGCAGCTTTGTACCCGGAGATAGTGTCAACGATGTAAGTCACATTTCCCTAGTCCTTTAGCCAAATGCTCAAAGTAACCATCGCAGATATGAGGGTTTGCAAGACAGAATTAAGGACACGTTCGCCAATTCCTCCAATCCATCCATCATCAGAGCAGTGTCAAACATCTTCCGGGTGGCACTACAGGATTCCAATCGACTCCATTCACTTCGCGGATCTGCATCTACTTTGAGCACTGTGGATGAAGGCGGCACGCATGGTCCAGGTCGAAATCACCTACTGGCGCTTGAGGAACTGGGTATGCAAGGTCTTGCAAGCAGCTTCCAGTTCTTGCCCAACAATCGTGGACATGCGACAAAGATGATTAATTGGATTCCAGAGCTTGTCATCAAGATAATAGAGTGATATTTTCACTGTTTTATTGGTTTATTTGATCGTCCCAATTCTACTTTATAGCTAATCAATTAATTTCGTGTGCCGTCATACTGTATCCATTTCACTGTCGATCGACATGTACATGTGTGGGTGCTCCTGTCTAGATGACTGTTATAACTTAATTACCAGGATCAAAGCTCTCTGCTCTTCACTCTTTGTATCTGAGCATCCAAGCGAGTTCATAAAAATAAAAAGATATCTACCGAACACAAGATAATGGATCTATTCAAGTTGCAAAATCGGGATATACGACATTGTCATGTAATGCTTTAGCGCCTCGGCTAAGACTCTAGTTCAAACTAGACACATTCTGCAGTTTGGAAAAAACACCTTCGTCGCGTAACAACTTCTCTGCGGTCGCCCAGTCCTCGGCGCACCCGCCATATCCTAGCCAACGGAAGGAGGTGCCAACCGCTTCACCCAATGCCTCTAATTGCTTCCTCGCCGGGTTGTCGTCAAAACAGAAGTCAGGGTCGTTGAATTCGTACATGTGCCCATTTCGACGTGATCGATCGGCCGCCTGTTGAGCAGCTGGTAGACGAAAATGCTGATATACAGCCAAGGCATGCGTGACATTGGAGAGGTTGGTAGCATCATGAGCCAGCAAGCGTCCAAGCATGTGTGCATCCTGCATTGTTACTGAATCAGTAAGATCTCGGTTGAGAATTTGGTTAATCAACACAAACTTCGATGGCTTGCCCTCCACCTACACCCTGGTGCGGTGTCATTGCGTGAGCCTAGTGATTTAATATGAGAAGGGAATTAGCAGTACCGAAAGATATACTTACGGCGTCTCCCAGAAGTGCCACCTTGCCGTGAACACTTTGTGGGACTGGGTAGATGTCGTGGATAGCCCAACGACTAAAATTGTCGGAAATCTGACTTGAAACTCGTGACTATCAGAACAGGTAATGAATCAGAGCACCATACCTCGAGCAATTGCTGTAAGGCTGGTTCCCAACCTACGAGCGCATCAACGACCTCTTGCTTTGGAACATCTTGAATCCAGGGCCCTTCATATAGCGAGCCCTCCGCACCCTTTACAGTATAATATAGTCCGAAACTGGTCATTTCTCCTTGTGAATTAGTCAAGCCGTGCTAAAGCATTTGTCATAAGCGTTGCATACGATACGTTGTGCTGAGCACCCACCTTTCCTTTTCCACAATACTAACGGGTTTGCCGGGTTAAGCGTTTACCAGGGATTAGCTCATAACATAATACGCACTATAGTTGACAACGATTTCAGGGCCAAGTGATCGGGGTTAATTTCCCGGATCCTCGCAGTCGATAGCTTGTTGTGATATGCATACGTTCCAGACCACTTCGGGTCTACGCATTTGAGATACCTCTCTGAGCGAGAAGAATCTACAACGGCAAGATTTTTAAAAAATGCCGCACGAACAGACGAGTGAACGCCATCGGCGCCAACCAGCACATCCGCCCGTGCTGTCGTGCCATCCCTGAAGTAGAGGGTTATGGGGCCAGTGCCTGTATCATCGTATCTCTCAAAATGCTTGTTGGTATGGATGGTGCAGTGCTCGTTGAGCTTGGCTTGAAGCATTTCAAGGAGCAATGGACGTTGAAGAATGATGGGACCATCTGCATACGATAGTAAATTAAGGACGGAGGAAGAACAATGCACAGCAGCTGACAGGGCATAATATGAGAATGAAAGATGAACCCCTCTTCGGGCTGATCAGACTTCCTAAAGACGGGGCCCCGAGCTGTTATAAAGCTCAAACAAATTTATGCACTAAGCCGTTACTAAATATCATACCTTCGCCATCCTTCGGAGGCGCAATGTTTCTCTTCTCGAGTTCTTTATCGAGACCGAGATCTTGAAGCACCTGCCAAGAACGCTTCCAGATGCCTATACCAGTTCCTCCCGTAGAAATGTCTTGCCTTGACTCATAGACGTCAACCTTGATGGGAGAGTCAAGATTGGTGTGTTTGCTGATGAAAGCCGCCAATGAGAGTCCACCTATCGCTCCACCGCTTTGATTGTAAAATGTGAACCACACATGTAAGACGATAATAGTCAGTAGCCTACCATATAGCGACTGAGAACTTTTGACGGGACATCTGTGGGTTGAGCTCGATGTGAAAGGTCGTAACTTAATCCTATGTTTTCTCGGCCAAACGAGGCAGGCTATACGCGGGCGTACGAACTTTAAAGAGACGATGACGTACCTCGGCATGCTTGAGAAATAATTTAGTCCGGTCACTTCGGTAGTCTCATATTTATTAAACGATGGATATCTTATGATTTCGACGTGTCATCATAGAATCAGATTCCCGCACGGTTGCATAGGTGAATATGTACTCAGCGTATTCGTAGTCTCAATAATCATGGATCCTGTTAATGATCATAAATTTTCATGGTCAACTTCTTCAAAGCGCTATGAGGGACATGAACGTATTAGAGGACATCAAGCACCGATAGTTCAGCATGGCTGAAAGGCGACGCTGTTGAACTACAGCGTTTCCGATCCTTCAAAGCTTCAAATTAGGTAAAGGCAATCGTAGGTCACACTCGTCACTGTCACATACCTCTAAGTTGCCTTCCATGCAAGAGGAAACGACTCATTTTCGACCAGACACGCCTGAATCACCTCTGACTAGCAATTTAGATCATGCGACTGCCACCGTCGATGATCTGACCCTCGCTTTGGCGAATAATTCTCGAGTTCCATCTCCAGATCCCCCTAGTTGTTGCTGCTCCAAAGAAGATTGCGAGAACCTCAAGGCATGGCTAGCGTTCAAGTCAAACTCGGAAAGCCGGTTAATTCTAAGCGCTGGTGAGCATTGAGTGGTTTATTCTTTCTTGCCATCTATGCATTTACTCCCTGCAGAGGTCGGCCAAGCCCTCTTGCAGAGACACGAAGCATACGTGCGTCGACACGAGGCATGTGTTTCGCTACTTTACTTACATATACACCCTCTGACCATTTATAGAGATGTCATACGCGTATCACCTCTCCACAAACTGTACCGGGAGATGTTGCTGCGGTACCGGAACAAGCGGACTCGCGAGTAGATGAATTGCTGAAAGAAAATGCCGCCCTTGAGAAGGTTGGTGTGTACAGTCATTACAGCATGACTCTCAATTGATGTCGATCGCAGCGTCTTAATCAGGCTTTGGTTAATAACGAGGTGTCAGAAGTTTCCAGTAAGGCTGTACTCCATGAACTTCAAGAAGCACGGACTGCGATTTCTCGTTTAACGGCCCATCATGCTCGTTCTGTTGGCTTGGATACGCGTCTAATGGCTGTGATGCAAGAAAAGGAAGATATGCAGCAAGAGCGTGATACTGAGGCCCAAAGAGTCAGATTAGCTGAATCTCGAATATCAGCTCTGAAAGAGAGAGCATGTAAGTTCCAACTCCTAGTTCTGGATCAGCTCTACCTTTAACGAAAAAATTCTGTAGCTAAGCTCCAGCAGGAGGTGCGGCGTTTACAAGAAGACTTAGAACAACGGCGGATGCATCGTATGGAGTCTTCAGAGTCTATATTGCAAGAGGCCCGTGCTCGTTTGGATATATTACAGCGTTCGCAATTGGGTCGCACTGCCATGGCGGAGGAATCCGAAGTTCTCAAAGTGCTTGAGTCTCTGGTGGAGGATAACGACACTCTCAAACGGGATAATCTACAACTTCAAAGTCTTCTAGCTGAATCACGCGAGGATCTTCATGCACTACAGGAAGTACTCGAGGAGCAACGAGCAAATCCCCCCAGTAGGCCTTTCTATTCCGTTTAGCCTATCTAAGTATGTTGATGCATTCGACTATAACTGAAGGTAGCACTCCCCGATCAGGGAACTTTCTGGCGACAGGCAATACCTCATCGTCATCTGTCAAACGCCGCCAGGTAGGCTGCCCACTTGTTACATTGACGATGATAACTTAAAGCTATCGTCGGATAGACTTATAGCAAGCGACGTCCTGCGAGTTTAGACGGTAGGGTTCGTCGTGCTGTTGTAAGTGTATAGCGAACTATCTAATATCTTTTAATTTATCGCGTGCACGATAGGAGCCTCTCACGCCTGAAACAAATCAACAACCACTTTCACCAATGGATTCATCGACACCTTCAGAGACGAAATCAACTACTTTTAGTCACTCCCAACCCAGCTATCCGCCATCCGAGATCAGTTTCGACATCGATGTGTATGACCAGCACGACAATGCCCCTCTTACCCCGGAGAGAGCCAAGTCTCACAAGCAGCTATTTCTCCTTAGTCGATCGCGGGGTGTGCAAACGGATGAGCCTCTTCTATCGCTTATCCCTTCATCTTCACCCCAGCCGTCTTCTATGTCTCCCTCACTTCCAAATGAAGTACGATCAGAGTCATCCTCGGTCGCCGATTATCAACCTTCCCATATGTCTGTTCTGGTGGAGCGAATGGTTTCATTGTTGAATCGAATGGTCCAAGCTGATGCATTGACTTTAACAAACCGGCTAAAACGCCAGCATCTACAAGGAGCAGATCTAGGACACCTCTCCCGATCAACCGTGGATTCTATTATCTCCGAGGTATCTAATTTACGCACACAATTCCGGATGCTTTTAGAAGATGACAGGGTCACTATGACCTGTACACGCAAAGACTTGCGGGGTCTGTTCAAATTTTTTAAGGACACCTTTGTGGAGCTTGGCGAGATGAGGGTGACGCTCAACGATGTCATTCTAGATCCTTCAATGGCTACTAAGGTTAGCGAGCTGGCGTTAAATCCTTCGAAAGGGGAAGATTGGGAAACATCAAAGAATTCTGCAGCAGGTCGCTGGATGGCTCCGATTTCAAAGCTATTCGGCTCACCGGGCCTTACTGAAGATCGGCCCAACAATCACGTCAATACATCCAATCGACCAAGAATGAGAGGGGGAGGACCGGGTCGTCACCCTCCTCGGGTTATTCCCAAACTAGGGCCTGCTTTGTCTGCATCGACAACCACTGTCAAGGTTGAATTTTCAGGAACAGGTGTGGGCAAGTCTGTGACGAGTACGTTCGCTGCTCAACCATCACTCGAGGCGGACAACGGACTTGGGTCCTCACCATCGGCACACACCACTCCCCACGATGCTTCTAAGAGTGTCATGGGTATCTTCGCAGGGGCTCCACGGAGTTCCACTCCTGAGCCATGGGTTGTACTACCCAAAAGCCCTCGCAAAGTCTCGTCCCGTGGCCTCGTCAAGCCTCCCTTGCAGAATGGTGACAATACAGGCCGACTATCCCGTAACGTTGATGCCATGATTGACGCTAAACAAGATGAAGACGAGTCAGATTTCCTACCTCCTCTGCTTGAGCGCACGCTTCGGAAACGGGGTCTATCCGATTCGTCCATACATTCCACATTTGCAAGTCAAGGCAACGACCTTCGACCACATTCGAGTGCCACGAAGCACGACGGTTTGCCCCCACGATACTTGTGGGCAGATAGGAGTTCTGTTTTCCAGGCCCTCAGCCGGAGGGTTCAGAACTTGAGGCTCCCCACACCGGCCGGATTAGTATCTAGTGTTGTTGCCGAGTCTGCTTCGGAAGCCGGAACGTCGTCGTCCCTTCAATCATCGAACCCAGTATCTATAAATGTCACTTCGCCTGACCACCGAGTTCCCTCACAACCTTTTGCATCACTGCTCCCAAATCTATCATCCTGGGCAGGTGCCGTCTTTGATGGAAGCGTTGGGATAGAGACCTTTCGTACGAGTAGTGACCGAGACGAGCTGTTTTTGCATGAGGAGTATTTGGGTCACGGTCGAGATTATTGACATCATTCTCCCAGGCATAACTGTCGCTTTTTCTGCAATATTGTGTGCGCCTAAGCGGCCATTTAACGCCAAGGAACTCCAGGAGAGAAGCTTATTGGATACAATTTGGGTCCCATATCTGGATCTACACCTCTTGGTGCGATACCATAATAAAATGTTATTCTCAACGCCGGAGAGTTTAATCGGCATTGCATTCCACACGAAAAACCTTATACATGGTTGCTGTGATTACAGACAACTGCGTTTGCAATATCTGAGAGAACAGAGAGTATGCGTCGCCAGTGAATCCACGTAGAAGGGCAAACTATTCAACCATTAGGCGGGGTATGAATATGGTACTAAACATACAGTTTAGATGGGACGAAGATAAATTATACATACAGTCGCCGGACAAAACAAAATACCGGCGACAGGTGGGTTACACGCGACATGAAAGGGCATTGAAACATCAATCATAAAGATTGACATAAAAACGACTGGTCCGAGAGGCAAGTATCAGGAGAATCGTAAAACGGCATAGGACCAGGCTTCAGACATCAGAAATGGCACCCAACAGCCCTGCACGTCCAGCGCTGCCGAATGCATCGCCACTCTCGGTCTGCGAACCACTAGCAGCGACCTGTTGCTGTTGGGCCATCTGGCCAACAACGTCACTTTGCAGTTGCATGGGTACAAACACGACTTTGCTGTTTGCGGACTTGGCCATTTGCTGTAGCGCCTCAAGCTGCCTGATTTGCATGGCAGCAGGTGAGGCGAGGATATCGGCAGCTTGACGCATGAGTCTGGCAGAGTCAACCTCGGCACGAGCTGCAATGACTTTGGACTCTCCGATACGTTTCTGCTGGGCAGCAGACGAAAGAGAGGCAGAAACTTCGGCGCTGAAGATGATATCTTTGATAAGGATACCTTCAATGGCGACACCCCTATGAATACTGTTTGTTAAAGAGTTGTGTAAAGGAGTCTTGTGACGTACCACTTGTCGGCGACGTCTCCAACAATCTCGGCAATTTCAAACGCTATGGCCTCACGCTCCGTGACTACACTCTGGACCGCCCGAGCGCCAACGACATGTCGGAGGGTTGTCTGAGCACGCTCGATGAGTGCCTGACGGAGATCCGTAATTCCAAACGCAGCCCGGTAGGGGTTACAGATTTGGAAGTAAATCACGGAATCACTGTAGAAAGTGGGAAATAAAAACTTGATCCAGCCCAATTCAAAAGGGAACATACATTTCGACGTTAACATTATCACGAGTGATAACAGTTTGTCTTCCGATAGGACTAATTTGAATTTTGACGTCGACGATGCGAAGCGACTCGGTGCAGACATTGACTTGAACGAGACCAGGGTCGACGGACTTGTAGAATTGTCCAAAACGGGATACAAGACCGACCGAACCTGCGGCGGATCGTCAGAAGACAATGGAACTGAAGTAAGACAACAAGACGCACCCTGTTGAACGTTACGGAATGGATTGGGGCAAGGGCAGCAAGGGATGGCACCTAATAATCCAACCACGGAACCTAGACCGTTGAGCATGGACCCATAGATACCGTGGGTAACCTGAGCGATGTTTTATTTCAAGGCTTGAAAAAGGGTATGTAGGACGTACCTCCCCTGTCCCTAGATCCTGGGCATATGAAGGCTAGAAAGTGACCGAAAATAAGTCGTTACTTCGAGAAATAGCCGATGACTACTCACTTGCATCTCGCTCCGCTTTAGAGGTTGTACGACAATCATATGGTGAGCTTTGTCGGTTTGGGACCTTTTCGAAACTGCAGGCAATTCATCGGTCACTTCACAGCCGTCACTCTTGAGTAGTATGGGTATGGATGCAGGGAAGACATACCATTGGCAGCGTGATGATCCACAACGTTCTCATGAGACGATCCTGGCGAGGGAAGACGATCCTTGCGGTCAATACCATTATGAAGAGCACCAGACATGATATCCGAGTCCGAAATTAACAAGTCGGAGTGAGTTGCGGGGAACAGGGGGCCCTGAGGCTTTTTAAACAAAAAGTTGTTGAGGATCGTTGGGAGTTCCGCAGTTCACCGACGCTTTCTCTCAAGTTTACTATAGATTCCGCAGTAAGGAACAGCCACAAAACAGACCCCGAAAATATTATTATTATTGAAAACAAATAAAATATCAGTCTTACTTTGCCCTCAAACAATACTTTCAAGCACAGGTGTACATGTCATTGTCCGTGCGACCTGGAAAATAAATTTCCAATACTTATGCCCGCGCATGGGGCTGGGTAGTCTGCCGAACTTCCGAATACCTATTATCGGGGTCCTCCGATAATACAACTCCGTGAATATGAACATACCGAAGAGATCAACTGACGTTACCACCGCCCATGTCCGTGCTCAAGTGACTGTAGCATATGCAACACTTGCGTTCACAACTACATGTCTTGCAAATTTGAAAATCGGATAGGATCTACATATATTATACGTGCACGGCCAACCACAAAATCTGAAAGACAAGGCTGAGTGTCTTATCAATCATGTCAATACAGCCATCGCTGCGCAGCGCTGGGCGCTGTGTAATGATCCCTGGACTTGAAAGTACAGCGAGAGCCGGGGCGGTAGAGTTTTTGCGCTAACACATATACGTTTAAGCTTCTCATCACGTGCCCATCGCGTGAACTCGGTTCGTACCATCAGGAAATTGAGGATGGTCTGATAAGGCCATATAAATGATTACCAGATAAATAAA
>QLPE01000202.1:14472-28408 GCA_003314125.1 Hygrophorus russula | reverse complement strand
TCCACCGTAGTGTATCGAACGATCATCCATCCAATATCTGCAGAAGAACGCACGACAGCGGTTCAAAACAATTTTTAGGAAAGATCGCATTGATCTACCATCTTTTGCACAGAATGAATCTCGACATCAGTGGTGTGGCCTCCGAGGCCAACGAGTGGACTGTGACTCGGGCGATTGCTGCCATTTTGCATTCCGAAACATATTGGCCTAAATCGAAAGAGGATCGGCCAATAAATTTCTCTGTCAAACTTAACTCCAGTCCCATAGGTGGCGTTCGAAACAATGGCAGAGGTAATATACACCTTCCCTTTTATTCGAGACTTGTTGACAACCCTTGCCGACTGTAGGCACCTTGACATTACCCACTATCAAAGCCGGGGAAAGGTTCTTGAAGTGGTCGCGCCAGGAGGACAACTCTGTCCAGGTACTTGGCATGGCACTCAAATTTCACAGAAGTGGCGAACGTCCACTTAAGGGTGTTTCTTTGACATTGGAGAAGACTCCGTATGTGAGTCCTGATATCGAGGAGGAACGCGAACAGAAGCTTTGGGGCTTGCAAGAAGAAATGCGCGTCGACGAAGTCCAATTTGGTGTGTTCTATCGGCCCACGTACCCACCATATCCAAAGGCGCCCTCTCCTCGAGCGTTTTCAATCGAGTGGGAACACAGTTATGCTCAAAAAAGTCTTGGGTGGTTGCGATTCCACTATGATTATAGAATCATTCGGGTGCAGGTAGTCTGCATATTTCCTGTCTTCAACACATTCTGAATCTTTAGCAGCTCGGCGATCCGATGACGGAAGAAATCGGTCAAAGTATTGCAATATCGTTCTCTAGTATCATCAAGCTTGCTGTGGGATATGACGGAAAACCATGTGAGTGGCCACTGATGATAGCGAATGAAGATGCTCAGTTTGTGCAGTCATATGTTTCGATACCCTGACGCCTCCTGTTCTAGAAGAAATCGACTTCAATCGAACTACTACAGGCTACAAATACAAAGACAACAGTAAATTTCGTCGTCGGGTTGGCGCACTGCATCCCGGGCATGAACAGGTGGCCCCGTACGCCCATCAAATCCGTATTGTGTTGTATAACGACCCACGCGCCGATGTGGTGGAACAATTTATAGAAATGTGCAAAATTGCTGGAGTCGTGACTCCCATTAGATGTCAAGTTGACGCACACCGTCGGGGCTTTTTTGAAGGAAAGAAGCTCAACAAATTTAAAGCATGGACCAAACGATTGGACTGGCCGGTCGCATTTCAGCTAGAATCATTCTTGCATAATGCACTTCTCACTACAGATGACCTCTTACTTGGTGCTAACAAAGATGCCTGTCTCTACGAACGGATTAACAACCTGTATAACAACAACCGTGCGGTAGCTGGAGACGTGTTACGCCACTTTCACGAGGCTCTCCACTCTCGACCACCCAACGAAAGCCCTATTCAATGTTTCGAACGATCCTTGGAACGCTTGTTGAAGATGTCTAAATCCAAACTATCACCAGGATTATTTGTTTGTCACCATGTCACCTTCACACCCACTAGAATGATACTCGAAGGACCTTATGCTACACAGTCCAACCGTGTCATTCGTCGCTATACAGGCTTCGAGGATAATTTTATAAAGGTGGATTTCCGAGACGAGGATAGGCTGCAATACCGTTGGACCGGCGAAGTTGATGGAAGTTCACTCCTAAAATACCGCGTAGGTGGCATCTTGAAGGGAGGCTTTGAGCTCGCCGGTCGGGATTTCGAATTCTTGGCGTATTCCAATTCAGCACTCCATGAGCACGCTGTCTGGTTTATGCATCCATTTCAACATCCGAGCGAAGGCTGGGTTACGTCCGCCAGTATCAGAGACACCCTCGGTGATTTTCGTGGTGTGATCACGCAGCCATCAAAATATGCAGCGCGTTTGGCCCAAGCATTCACTGCCACGGATCCTTCTGTTCGAATCCGTAGGGATCAATGGGAAGAAATTCCTGATATCGGTGAAGGTGATGATATATTTACTGATGGCGTTGGTACGATTTCACGACAGCTGGGTGACATGATTTGGGAAAAATTGTGTGCCTCACGTCGGCACGCGAAACATGGCATTCAGCCATCTGCGGTAAGTTCGCATGAACGATTATATGATCAGGCGTTTGCAAATCATCATTCTTTCACAGTATCAGGTACGGTTTTTGGGTTACAAGGGAATTGTTGCGGTCGATGAACAGCTCAAGGGAATTAAAATGTGTTTGAGGCCGTCAATGAACAAATTCAAAGGCCATCACGCCGAAGAGGCTGAAATCGAGATCGCGAGAGCGTTTGATTATCCAAATACATCTCATCTCAATCGGTGCGCTTTGGAGTGATTTTCTTTCATCCCCCTGACCTTGGTTGTTATTTAGGCCACTCATCATGGTCTTGGAGGACCGCCATGTTAAAAAGGAGGACATTATCGCCCTGCAGGATTTAGCTGTTGCGGATGCCCGAATGATCGACGATTCCGTTGAACAGTTTGGCAAGATTTTAAAATCGCACACCTTGGGAACTAGCTACGACCTCTCCTTCCTTATGAAACGACTTAGCGACTTGAACCTAGATATCAGAAGCCCGATTGCCGCACAAAAATTCGACAACCCATTTTTTGCTCGGTTGAGGCGTGTTGCCATGAATCATGTGCTACGTGATATCAAGCATTCTGCTCGAATTCCGGTGCCGAATAGCTATTTGTTAGTCGGGATAGCTGATGAAGGGCCAGCGTACAAAAAAATGGGATACAAGAATATTTACGTGCTGCCGCAAGATAAAATATACGGTATGCATGTACTTTAATGAGCTATTATATCGTTTTCTGACTTGAAGGGACGTTTGCTAGCATGCATTCAGAATTCCGATGATGAACAACCAATGTGGCTCAATGGCCACTGTATGATTTCCAGAAGCCCAGTAGTACATCCAGGAGACGGTAAGCGATTCTTCATGCGTCAACTTAACTCTGTACACACTAGCACTATTCACTAGTGCAACGTGTTTTCGCCATCGGAGAGCCACCAGCCGACCAGCTTTGTCTTTTCAAACATATGAAAAATGTTGTCGTTTTCCCATCTGTCGGTCTGTGCAATATTATGACTATAGTTGGTTTGTTTCTGGGGGGCTGAGTCAAATTCTTCTTCAGGGCCGCGGTCACTGGCGAACTGCCTTGGTGGCGGCGATTTGGATGGGTAAGTCACGACTGAGCAACGATTCATAAGCTAATTTCTCGCAGTGATTTATATGATATCATCCAGTACTCCCCGCTCCTGGCACAGACCCATGTGAAGCCAGCCGAATACCCAAAAGGCTTGATTCGGACGCTGCCAGATGGCCAAGAAAGCACGGTCGAGGATATCTGTGACTTCATAATTGAATATATTAATTCAGACGTTTTGGTGTGTCGGTCTCTACCAACACTCTTTTACGGGAGATAACAATAGCATTAGGGTTTACTGTCAGTACGACATCTAATCACTGCGGGTGAGAATCTATCTATCGTATATCTTGTTTGTTTCTGATTGCCTCTCAAAGATCAATCGAAGGTATGGAACATTGGTACAGCAGCCTTGAGGGTTCTAACATGCTGACTCCAGTATGGTACACTGGACCCTAATTGCCTAGAGCTGGCTAGGTTGTGTTCACAAGCGGTTGATTATCCGAAGAACGGGGTTCCTGTCGACATTGATAGTATCCAAATTCCTGGTACATTAATCCGATGCAAGCCCGACTGGCAAGCGGCAGAGATTGTCGACCCTCGTGGAACAGACTACTATTTGTCGAGTCGGGCACTCGGAGAACTGTATCGCAGAATCACAATCACAGATCCCGAAACCATACCCGAAAAGACGACCAGCCAAGAAGTTTTGACTGATCCCATTTCACTTGCCCTGAAACCATATATCTTATCGCAAATCCGTCCGTATGTCGAACCAGATGGCAGAAATCAACACATTAAGGACGTCTTTCAGCGGTACTCGGATGAGTTGAAATACATCTGTGCTATCCACACATTATCGAACACGCCTGGTGTTCGATTACTCGAAGAAGAAATCGTCATTGGTACAATATTGGCCAAGTGCTCGCAACATAGATGGAGGAAGGAGCGTACATACAGGATGCGCATACATGCCTCTGTGATTGTGCAGGAAGTTCAGCACGAACTGCTGGAACAAACGGAGGCGGGTTCTACGGCGGAGCTTGTTGAGGGCCTTGAGCAAGCTTGGACTGCTTGGCATTTCAGTCTTCGGTACAACACGTTTCCTGGGGCGAGCAGCTTTGGGTTGATTGCTTTAGGTGTTATCTTTGAGTGTCTGGAGAAGTTAGGTGCACTAAGATAGGTATGGGTCTTCATTTCAGCACCACGCTTGAATGCCCCTGACAGCATTTCCAGATAAATCCAAGAATAACGAGTGATGAAATCCGTCTGGTTTGTTGTAATCGTCAAGTACGGGCGTGTACTAGTAGCCGGGTGCAATGGGAGTTCATTTTTTGATATAAAGCCTCAACAGCCGTTCGCCAGGCTGGAAAAACCACCATCATCGGCAAAAACCTATTCTTCTTGTACCTGGGACAGTGTTTTCCCTTCATGATCAGTTGTACATCTTGACGGTGGGTAAAGCAGCATCTTAACGACTTCATGCTTTAGAATTTGGGAAATAGGATGGAGCGACCATGGAGTCCACTTTTCTCAAAGATCTGTACTTGCACTTTCGTTACCACATATTATGGCAACGAAACTACTGTTAGTTGACGAACACATCCAAGTTTGTCAGAATTCTCGATAGTCCATATGGCCATGCCAATACAATCCTACGATTCCAAAGCCATCATCCTCATTTATATAAGTCGAAGAAATGGGGGTTAGTGAGAGGACTTGTTTGGCACCTTGCAACTAGAACAAAAACGCACCTTTAGTTATTCTTCTCACACGACTATAAGGAGCCTCGGAGTCGCGACCATGACCTGGAACAGTCATGGAATGAGGGTGCATTTTGAAAGTGCCAACTCCGACGACGGCCCTGGCAGGCCCGGGTGACCTGTTGACGATCGGTTCTAAAAGTTTCGAACGTTGTGGGGGTAATCCAACAACATGGCAGTCAAGCATTGGCTAATGAAGGCAGAGCCTGATTCCCGTATCGTAAAAGGGAAGGAAGTAAAGGTGATGCATCTTTTTGTTCGTTTCCACTACTCATTTATTGACTCAAAAATAGTTCAGCGTCGATGATTTCGAGTCCGTCAAGAGAACACCATGGGAAGGCGTCAGGAACCACGAAGCGAAAAACTTAATGATGGAAATGAAAACTGGGGATAAGGTGCGCAAAAATAATGATAGATGAACCTGGAGTTCATAAGATACGTACCCCCGAAGGTGCTTTTCTACCATTCAAATTGTAAAACCCCGGGCAAGTTTATCCACCTTTTTGCTTAGAATTAACTAAGTCTCATGCAGTCATTTAGGGATAGCAGGATTCGCTGAGGTTCGGTTTACCGTGGTATGTTTTGCAATGGCCTTTGACTTACGCCCTATGTTTCCTTAGGTGTCTAAAGAAGCCTACCCCGACTGTTAGTCTCGCCGGGTATTATGTCTACCTTTAATTAGGCTGACACTTTTATTTCCAGATACTGCATGGGATACGTACGTCCTCTTCAATGTTCACTGAGTTGCTTCCCAAGCCGACCGCTACAGCAGCACACACCCATATTATGACGCTGTGAGGCAAACGTTGCCGCCGTTGTTTGAATTTCGCCATGTCTTATCATTGATATCAGAAAACGAAGCAAGATGATCCAAAATGGTACATGGTTGACTTGACATTCGTGTCCCGTGCAACACATTTTGTCCCCCTTGCTCTTCTGAAACATATAGCGGACGGTCCATCTGCTGAGCCTCCTGCCGACCTGCAATACATAGGAGAGCAGGGAGTTAAAGCTATCAAAGGTATGCAATCGCAATCTTATATCTTTTGTCGGCGAAGCATGTATCAATTGCTATCGCCTGTTACTATAGGGATGGCGCTTGTACGCAAGGCTCGCTTGAGCGTGCAGAGAGTAGATGAGCGAACATGGGATATTGTTGAGTTGTTGGCAGAGAAGGGCGGTTGGGAAATGACGGAACTTGGCAAGAAAAAGGTGGCCGGTACTGGCAAAATAGGCAAGGGGAAGAAAAAGGCTCGAGAGGAGCGTGACGAAGACGAAGAAAGTGAAGCAGATGAACCGGCGGACCGGAAGCCCACTTCTCAAAGAAAAGACCCACAAAGTTCTGGACGTCAACGCAAACGCAAGGCCAAAGAAATGGAGGGAGGTGAACCTAGCGCCAGACGGTCCACGCGCTCCAGAAAGTAATAGTTGAATCTTGATGTATTTATTGTATTTTAAATTCGAGGCAGAGGCTATGGCCGCATGATGATCCGCTCTATCACGATGATCCCCCTGGTCCGACCCGCCTACCATATAACACGTTTCCGGCCGTTCCACACCACAAAATTACGCCAAGATGGCAGCAGCACATTCACCAACATCCTAGCTGGCGATACTCCTCCCCCAGTTCAGGTAAATTCAATAACTCCAGATGGAATCCAACTCTCCGACGGACTCGTTCTTCCTTCGGCTTGCATATTTCTGGAGGGCAAAGTTTTCCTCTGGGATGTACCCGGAAACCTTTGGCAAGGCTGGGGAAAGGAGCATTTGGAAATTTTTGAGGTAGTTATGCCCAGACCAGGTGAATACTATGTTGCTTTGCACGACATCGGCTTTGTACTCATTTGAATCCAGAAATTTTATTGCTTGGTACTGGCAAAAGTGTTGCATTGCCTCCACCTTTTTTCCGGACTTACTTGAATGGTCTCGGAATCCAGTTGGACACTATGGACACAGTTGCGTTGCATGTCTTACTATGTATATCACGCAACTGAATTCTTCATGCAACGCATAGCGGAATGCGTGCTCGACGTATAATTTGTTGGCAGAGGAAGGGCGACGCGTCGCTGCTGCTTTGATTCCATACCATCCTCTTCCATGGCAGAAAACCCGCCAAAGATGATAATGTCTTCACAATGACGCCTACAAGTAAAGATCCCATGAATCACAGTCACTCTGATGGAGCCTTACGTTTCCCTTTATTTATGTGGGACGTATCGAGTGCTGGTACCGGTGGTGCTACTTCATCTTCCTCGTATAAACTAGGTTGGGTAGATTCGATTGGCAAAGGGTTGCCTAAGACCAAGGGCGTATACAATTTTGTTACACACCGGTGCACATTGATACAGTGAATAGACTCACCACTCTCATCCAGAAACTGCAAGAACAGAACCTCCCAATTGACTAGTCGAGCGTCTTTGACCACCCCATTGAGAACCTCGTATTCAGGCTGATCGGACAAAGTTGCACTCTTATTCTTCTCTCTTTTCGCTTTGCAAATCTGAAAGTCGTTTACGCTCTTGACCTTCGGGACGCCCTCTTGTTCTTGAGCTAGCAATGCAGACAATGCCTCGTGCTTGAGAGACGCGACAGTGACTGATTGAGGCGCGGTGAGGAAAATGGTAAGTCTGTGGGTCTTGAGCAGGAGCTGGTAAAATTTTGGTTGGGTCTTTGGGGGCTAAATTTGAATAATTACAATGGAAATATAAGAATCATACATTTGCCAGTGCGTACCATTTCGAGCTGTCCAACAATTTCAGGATCTGGAGTGGTTCTAACTTGAACTCCGCCACCATCCCGAACGCCGTCGACGATGAGCACATTTCACGACAGTTCGTTGGCGGCCCAGCCATATAAAGATCCAACACCTCTCCCCGACAGTATACCCAAAGTAGAGGAGTTGGGAGTAACGAGCGCACCATTGAAGAGCGCTGCGTTCTTCATCGGAGCTCATTGTAAAGATTTCAATGGTGTGTTACTGAGCTGTCCGCATGACCCGGGCTAATTTGGCTGGTAGAGGATTACATGCTTTGCAAGCAGGAGAATCGGGACCCTGGGCATTGTTTGAAGGAGGGACGACGAGTGACAAGATGTGCTGCCGACCTGTACGACTTGTACACCAATCATCTATCGTCTCTTAGGCTCTCACGCATGCATTTAGGATCACTAAAATGAGGGAGAGTTGTTTACAACAATTCGACGCGCATTGGAATTGTCTCGAACTTCATAACCAGGCGCGTATAATACGTCTGTATTCTCGTCTTAGGCTAGATAACATTGTTCAGGAATACTACCACTGCCGCAAACCTGAGCGGACACTCAACAAATGCATGTTCGAGAATCTGGTCCGTCATCCGTTTACATCCGTTAGTTCCGCTCTGAGAGCCGTTGTGCGTTACTAGGGCCTGCTCAAGACAATCCCAGGAACGCCGCAAGGCAAGACACCTATACATGAGGTCGCGAATCCTGTGTATAAATCTATTCAGAAATAGAGTTGTATGGATTTAGAATGGTATTTATGTTACAGTAAACTGCTATGCGCAGTATGAGCACACAAGATGAATATTACATGATCTCTCTTCGCCGCACACGAACATGTTTCCAAATACCTATTTCCTGCCGTCGTATCTCTACTAAAGTATCGACCCTGCCAACACATTCAATTTACCTTTCAAACTCGACGAATCCATATTTTAACCTCACGTTCGAAGACTGGTTTGTTGAACTGCATTTTATCACCACGAAACCACTCAATCTAAACAGGCTGCAAGGCTTTTCAGACACAAGCCGCCCCATGACCCACTGCTATTAATCTACCGAGATGAACCATGCGTGGTCATTGGACGAAACCAAAATCCGTGGAAAGAGGTTAATTTAGAGGCTGTCGACAGGACAGGCATTCCTTTTATTAGACGGAGAAGTGGTGGTGGGACTGTATATCATGTTCGTGTCTCCCTTGCGGTCGGTTCGCTCCTTGCTGATATCTGTCCATAGGACCTTGGAAATACAAATTTCTCCATCCATCTTTCTCGCTCTTCATTCGATCGACACGCAACTGCGCGTGTCATCTTGCGAGCTGTGCGGTCACTGGGCGTAGATGCACACATCAATGATAGGAATGATATCTGTGTGGGGAAAGATAAGATATGTTGCAATTTTGTCGTATCATGCGGAAGGTCCATATTTTTCGTGTTCACGTCTCAGGGTCGGCATACAAAATCGTCAATCAACGCGCTTATCACCATGGAACGATGCTCATCTCGACCAAGCTCGATACATTGGGTGATCTCCTCCACACGAACAAGGTGGTACTGCTGCATTTCGATATGTACACGTAAATTGTTGACTGCAAACTAGGATACCATGATCACCAAAGGAGTAGCATCTGTGCGTTCTCCGGTGTGCAATCTCAAACAGCATTGTCCTACCATCTCCCACGACATCTTTGCGGATGCTGTCATTAAAGAGTTCCAGAAGGAATATAACATACATGACACGGTTTGCTTTATATTTTAACGGCGACTGTCAGGCGAACCTAATAACACAATCATCTAGGTGCAAGTTGTAGATGAAAAGGACGTCACAAATATCAATTATATTCGTAATGGAATGGACGAACTGCCTGTACGTGTTTTCAACTTCCACTCAATATTCGCTCATTCATCTATATTCTTCAGAGCTGGGAGTGGGCATATGGACAAACTCCAGAGTTCACGTACACCATCAGTAACTCGTTCTCGTGGGGTCATGTCGTGAGCAGCCCTCCGCTTCGGTCATACGATTCAATTAAAACTTTGTCCGCGCACAAAGATCGCAGAAATCCGCGTGAAACACGGCCTTATATTGTCCTGTTCCTTTGGTAGCCAGAATTCAGTACTGACGGACGTGATTAATGCCATGGCAGTGAAAAGGTATGGATTTGTAGATGATGCAATAGATACGGCGAACAACGAGAGCAGGGACGTTTGGAAATGGCTGAGGGTTCAGATGCAACGTTGATTTGGGTTTGACTTCTCAGCCATTAGCTGAAATGCTTGAACTACACATTCGATCACCGCGTTTTCTCCGTGTACCATATACTACTTGTCTCGAACCCTTCTGGCGCTGTCGGATTAGTCTGGATACATGGCGTCACACCTAGGAAGCCGACTTAAGTAACAGGGACGTACGGTTTGCCCCCGTCTATGCCCAGTCAACCGTCTATCCCGTTCCATCATCATTTCGTCCCATGCATCTATATTGTACCTTCCGGGCTGAAGAAGGGAAATATATTCGTAAATGATGTACATCCAAGGGCATCAACAAAGTGTACGTACTTTCCCTTGATTCTGTGCCCTTGTAGACGTGTTTAAAAGCGTACCGGCCGCACCAAACATAACAGTGAGAAGACCTAAAGTTCATATTACATGTCCATTAGATACATTTCCGGGCCTGTAGGAACAACGAATACCGAATGGGATGAGTGCTTCCCAAGGAACAGGCATGATTCAAGTAGTCACTATGTTCTCCGAGTCGTCGGTGTGGTCAACTCACTAAAGGTGTTTGGCTGTATTTTTGACTACGACCGTAACGGTATGTATACAGAAATATTTAGTGCTATCTATACAAAAAATGTGTCAAGAGGAATTAAGTTACACTTGTATGTGTTATTATAGTCCAGTATGAATATGCAGTAGTCCTTGAAAGCGATGTTATTAGTGAGTTTCATGATAGTTGTGATTATAAGACACCAGAGGTCCAGGACGTATAAGGTGCGGCCTGGATATGTTTTCATATTTTGTAGGTAGCCAAACACAGCTATAGCACGAGTGTGGGTTGAGAGGGATGCGAACTTAAACTGTAATGCTCTCTGTCAGACAAGAGGACATGTCATACAATTGTAAGGCATTCACCATGTATCACAACGTGTGGCTTCTGTGGACAGGTTGTGTATGAATGACGTCCAGAAGTCAGTGTCGAGGAAAACTTCCGAATTCATGTATTCATCAAATTCATTCCCAAATCCGGTCGTGAGCGGCACGTTGGGTTGCTGGGGAGGCAGGTTTAAAGGGTCTAGGATGGGATCGACCAGTGGGTCATACACCACTTGTTCTATTGTAGGTGTTTCGTCCCCGGTTAGGGAAGGGACAGTTTTCGAAATTTGCATTCTACTATTCCTGAGCGATGCAGAGATCAGCTGTGCGCATTTGGCCGGAGCATGGTCAGAAGAATAGGCAACTTCCGTCAAACGATCGACCGTCATCTCCACAAGCTTGTCAAGACCAAGATATGGGTCGGTGGTCATGAAGTTGTCACAGTAGACCGTAGTGAGAAAGACTGCAGCGAAAGAAGCCAGGACAAACACGTTGTCTGGTGCGGCACGAATAAGGGTCAACTGTGTTTCCGAATTTATTGCTCTTAGAACTCCCTCGGCTGCCGCAAGGGCCTCCTTCCCCAAAGCGGTTGCGATATTAATGCCATTGTGGACAACTTGCGTATACCATGGGTTGTCAGGAACTGTATCACGAAAGACCTCACGGACTTCGCGAAGGGCATGATATAGAACAAGAAGTCGGTTAGCATTGAAGTGAAGTGGCACGCCAAGAGATGAGACATGTTCTATTGGAGTATTCCAAAAGCATTCGGTGACAATACACATGACAATAAAGAATAACGCACGGGGGACTTCGGAAATGAGAGAATGAAGTGTGTCGAATTTCATCAAGACTTCCAGAACTTCTCTGTGCCACCTGTCGAAGTCTGAAACAGAGTTGAGTTGTATGCTTGCGCCACGCTTGCCAAGGTCCACTATCCATACTACATGGTCTATTCGCACATCCTCTTCAAACACGATCGTAGAAGTTGGGTGATATTCGATAACGCTGTTGTCCGCAGGGGAACGATGCGACAGGGTTTCTCGGCCAGTACCAGTATATAACCTGGCACATTCAAAATCAGCACATGAAGGTGTAAAATGGGTAGTGCAGGACTAACACCGATTCCACGACAGTCAGAGAGACCCACTTAAAAAATGAATCTATTAGTCGCAAGAATGGCAGGAGATGTACTATACCCACAAGTCGCGCCTTTCTTATAGCCTCTGCAAGCTCTGCCCTATGTGCATCTGTTAGTGCATCTGCGCATTTGCTCCGCGCTTGTAGTTTTATGACGGCCGCGGAGGCTTCATTAAGTCGCAAATCCAGGCCTATTCTGACGGCAAAAGCCGCCAACAGGCGGCCATCAGGGACTGCCCCTTGCGATGGACATGGTAAAGGTGACCAAAGGGCGAGTGTGAGAAACCCCATCATAGATTCTGCCGATATGCAGGGATTGAAACTGTGCTTGGCAACAGCCGCTTCAACTATCTTTATCAATTGAGGGGCTACGAGCGCTCGGGTGGCGGGATCGAGAGCACGGGACGCTACTGTACACCTGGCCAGGTCAAGAAAAGAGCTGCGAGCTTCTTCCTTCCAAGGAAGAACTAGCCAATGAACATACTGTAGTTGGAATCTACAATGGATATGAATATCAAGGTGCGACAATGGATGAGCACTCGCACGTTTTCAGGAGATATTTAATCTGTTCACGACTAAGTACACGGGTCAGACGTGAGCGGAATTCTCCATCGATAGTGTCATCAAAAGGTCTGGATAGAGCCTGTAGGGGGTAATTCAGCAACGCCTCGGAAAGGTAGATCTCATCCAAAGTCCTGACCTGTAGGGTGAGCACTGGTGTTGGATTCCAGTTAGCTCTATTGACCCGCGAACGGCCCATGCGCATAAGATCGTCACTATATTGTGCAAAGATGCCTGGAAAAGATATTTGTGGCGAAATAAACTGGTGACTAGGTTCCATTTGTACTAAATCCATAGCCCCTAGTTCTGGTTGAGCCACGGCAGACAAGGCAGAGGAAGCATCCAAATCCACAAAGGAGCAATGCATATCCAGCACTTTGCAGCGGTGACAACGACTCGGAAAGAAGCCCGAACTTGAAGCAATTGGCATACCACTGGGTTGTTCACAACGCGTTTTACTCCTACGACACGACGTGCAAGCTTGAGAAGATCGGGTGCGCTTTGAGCCACGAGCCTTGGATCCCTCTCCCTCGAGATTACGCTTCATAAGTTCGAATGTGTCCCAGTTCGAGTCGATCGGTCAGGGTGTTATTACGTACTACAAGTTGTGAATCGCCGTCCTAAAAACTTGGCCGGCGAAAATTTATAGTTAATGGCCAACGACGAAGACTGCTGGAATTACTCCCGCTATTATTATAAGTGATTGTTCTGATAAAAGGGGGACCTGGCTACCCGAGTCCGTACTCGGTTTCACTCATTCTGTTTCTCGGTGACAGCTGAATATAACACACACAAACAATGAGAAGCGAGAGAAGCGTAAGCCCATGCTAGCCCAAAACCAAAAAACCTTTTAGATATGTGTGCTGGTTTAAAATGTGGGTTTATACGTTAACCAAGCCGATTTGAGTTCCCTAAGGTAAACGAGCATTGTGAGTGGTCAGGTTGATTATTATGCATACTACTGAGTACCGTTTCGTGGTACTTCTGGACTTTTTTTTGAGTGTCAAGTTTGCTCATTTCGATATTAAATTGAGTGACATTCGGTGATATTTAATAGTCTCCTTAAAGATTCTCAGATAATATTGTGGTTAAAGTGGTACTTCCTTAGTCAGATAGCTTCCTGAGTAACGATTGCGAAGATGTCGATTATAAGCTTGCATAGATCCGTTATAGAACCCCGACGGCTGTGCGCCCTGGGCGCCGGGCACGTGCACATATGTCCACAGGCTCGCCCTTGTACTCACCATGTCCACAGACCCATCCCATATCCCTGTCAAATTAGAGCAGGATAAAGTGGGTGGAGACGAATTGCCCAGTTACGATGTCCTCGCCGCACAAAGCGGGCCCAATTCTAGGTGCGTCTTTGAAGTGTGCGGGTTCGTTAAATCTCTGAACTGAATTCAACAATAACACTCAAGATTCGGGCGGTGGAAAG
>QLPE01000202.1:294-14265 GCA_003314125.1 Hygrophorus russula | reverse complement strand
AGCCCCCAGATGATACGGAGTCACAATCCTCTGGAAGCCACCCTCCACCCATAATCAACCATCCTCCAGCCCCTACGCCCCCGCGTTCCCAGCAAGTTCTTCCCCATCAACTCCACATCCAGACCAATACCCTCCCAAATACTCTTCCTTCCACTTATCTTTCCAGCCCCTCCCCACCATCTCCTCTCCCACTCCTATCCCAATCCCTCCCGCCAACACACCTTAAAGTGAATCATTTTGGTTCACGTTTCCTTCCGCATACGACATCTCCCATCCGCTGTCTCCTACCACTGTTATCGGATCGATTGTTACTGATTGGACATGATGGCGGGCTGAGCGTTCTTAATATGCTTCCGCAGGAGTGGGTGGAAAATGTTGGGATTGTGCAGAAGGGGCCAGATGAGGCTAAGGCGCGGCTTATTTGGGAGGGCGAGGGGCGAGTCTCTTCCATTTTTGTTTTTCTGTTCTTCTATTGTTTATGCGACGATGCGTGACGGCAGAGTCCTCCAGATGATGCTTTTAGAGGTGGAAAACACCGGCGAAGGTACCCCACAAGGCGTAGTGCTCGCTCTAGTTGACTCGTGTTCTTCCAAAGAGCAAGAGCCATTCCGGTCACTGAGAATGTATAACCTTGCCAGCCTCACAAGCTTGGCAAAATGGGCCATAGCGCAAAACGTAGGCTCTCTTCCCTCTATTTGATCCACCCTTTATATTCTCTACAGGGTACTTCTCCCCTGGATCTCCACCGCCCATCCAATTGGACAGCCCAACAAACAATCACTAAAAAACACCGCCCACAGAGTAGCATCACGCGCTCACTCAAGTTACTCATCGACCCCCCTAACTCGAACACCTATGCTCACCCACAGGAATCGTCCTATCAAACACTTCTTTCTCCCTCCACAACCAATGCTCCGCATAATTTAGCTCACGGTCGTGGCAAATTCGGCGGGAACGGGGATGGAAAAGTAAACAGTAATGGGCTCACTGCACCATCACATCTGCGTACTAAGTCAGCAACTTCAACAGAGTCAAATTGGGATGTGATAGACGAGCTTCCTCTACGCTGGGCAACAGATTTCGTCCCGCTGGCGTCTGCGGGGTCGAGACTGCTGAATACATCTATCATATCGTTCGATCTATGGAGAGAGGGTGGGAGCGGAAGAGGGGCTATGCTTGCCGTTGCTACGAAAGCCAATATCATATTGTATGAGACTCCGAAGGGAGAGAGAGCATTTAGGCTCGTAAAGGTCGGGGACCCGGCCCTATTTGAAATGATTAATTCACCACTTTCATTTTGACAGGAGTTCTACACACCATTGACACCTCGGGCTATTACATTCGTCCAACAATCCGTAGACGACGTCAGACGAAACCCGTCAAACGCAAGCCTCGGCAGTCCTTCACGATACCAACCACACACTCAGACTATTTCCCACGCGAGTAGCGTCAGCGCCAGCAGCTGCAATAGCGTTCACTCCGACACACCCTTAATCCGAACATCCGAACGTCCCAGTCCTTTCCCGTCCTCCTCGCAACCTCCATCCACGACATCATATGGCACGCATCTCAGCATCTTCGTAGTATTTGACAAGAAGGCAGGCTGGATCCGTCTGGCAGATTCAGCCGCCGGGGAAGTCGAGCTATATGACGGTCACAGTCGTGAGTTACTGCCCTCATCTCAGTCCATCCGGCGCCCTCGGCTGTCCTTCGACGGGTCAGGGATGCAAGGGAAGAGTCTATGGGTACCTCCCGTACGAGTCGAATTGCCCGAACCACGAACTCACGGAAACGGTTCTACATCTCGCATAGTACACGTCCTCACCCGCGGGAAAGTCACACATATCGTTCCTTGTCCCCTCCCCTCGAACGTCGCTCTCCATGTTCCCCTCCATATCGTCACATGGGAATCTGCACCATCCCACATCACTCCCAGGGTATGTCACCCTCCAGCAGACGACGCAAAGCCCTATTTGCAGCTGATCGCGTTGGGTGAAGATGGGGTAGAGGTGCAGGAGTTCTCGATGGAGTTCCTGGTCAAGGGCAAGCACAAGGCGAAGGTCGAAGAATGTAGGAAGGGACAAGCGGATGTGGGTGGTACTACTGGGTTTTTATGTGTTGGGGGGCATTGGGACAAACCGAATTATCCTTACCAACAACCATATCCACTCTCCCGCTCGTATTCTGCGTCGAGCGATATGACTGCCTCCTCTTTCGATAGCATGGCGACCGAAGAGATCGTTAGCCGGATGCGAATGGAAGAGGGCATGTACGGTTGGTGTAGGAAGGGTGTTGAGGATTGGCGAGTGTTTTGGGTAGGTGGGTCACATGGAGACGATAACTATGATTCAAGTTGAAGCCAAATGGGACAATGTCTGTAATACTACTACTCTATACAACATTGACATGTATGTAGTCCGTGGAGTTCAAAATAAATCCAATGTTGCTGTGATATTAGTACAAGATTGCATAGAAATTGCCATAAACAAGATAGAGATAGATAGTCCGTTCGGAGAACGAATGGCTATGAAGAAGTTCCTTTCTTCCTAATTACCACGAAAGAACTAGGTGTGTCCTGAGTTTGGTCCGATCCAAACACGGCTGGAGGATTAGACAGCGGATGTGGCGGCCTTGCAGATCCCTGTGGCTTCTTGTCCCTGACCACGACGAATGACCGACTTGGCACTTCCCCCGGTTCCGAACTAGAAGGCAAAACAGGCCCTGTGGCTTCATTCCGAGGCCACTGTCTCCTCAAACCGAACCACGATTTTTTCCTAAGTTGACCCAAATCCGATTGTTCGTCGTCATCTTCTGCGACAGGAATCACTCGAGGCGGCTGTAGTCTGCCCTCGCTAGGGCTTGTTGGCGTATGACGTGAAGCTGGCATAACATTGCTCAGATTCACGAAAGCGGACGCATCTTCAATGATGGCCGTCTGTGATTTTGTACGGATATGCGAAGGTGGCATGGCGCCGAGCGGTAAACCCGTGTCCTGTCGCTGAGCCACGTGCATTACGGAGGGCGGTGGCGAATCGTCATCGTCAAACACAAGCGGAGGAGATGTAGAAGCGCTCCCCCGACCAATTGAAGGGAATGTCTGTGTCGACCCAGAAGCGATGGCGTAGGGCGTCTCGAAATGCGCGCGTCCCCCACCTACTCTCGAAAAGCCCGATCCCCCACCAACAGGAGTCTGTGGTTGTGAAGAGGGCTCCGGAAGAACATTGTATCCTGCCCGAGGAGATGACTGCCAGGCACCCATTATAAATCCGTTCTCGTCATCGCTCTCCTCTCTATAAGGTCTCAAAGCGTGCTCAGGACGAAGCACAGAAGGCGGCTGGCCTGAGTGCGTAGATCCCCTCCCAGTTCCGGCTGGGACTAAAGCAGCTGGCGGTAAGATTGACGACGAGACTTCTGAATGTGGTACATCCGCCGCACGACAGCGCTGGCGACGACTTCGTCGTTTACGTGGAGATCCACAGCAACCCAGTTGACCACATGCGCCGAGGAGGCCACTGTCTATCACGCGGTGACTACGGTCGAACCCTATACCACCGAAGATGCGTACAAGAGCCTCGATGAGTTTTATCGCGAGCATGAGAGCGAATGCGAGATAAACAAGAGAAAGGATAACCAGTATGCCATAGGTAACCCACTCTCCAGCACCGTTGCCGATTGAGATCTAAGACAATGATTATCAGCTCAACAAAAGCGGTGATAGACCAGATCTAGCATACCGTAGGCGTCAGGATAACGAGCAGGACAGCAATGACGATCCTGGCCACGCAGAAGAGAAAACTGATCAAACCCATACTGGCCCCTTGACCCCACGGCAGCCAAATGCTAGTTACCAAGGCTGATACCACCTCGATGCACAGGATGATAATAGCCTGTGCAGTGCCGCTCTTTTGACCACATCCGATGGTGATTCCAAACGCGAGATTAGTTGCAAAAAGTAGCGAAGCAAAGAGCTGTGACCCATGTCTGTAGTGGTTGTACAGTGGACCTAGGGAAAGAAGCGTCCGCGTCTCGTCATAGAGCTTATTGGTGGTGGTCATGGTCAGTCGAATGACTAGGATGACCGGGAGTACGATGGAAAAGAGCACGAACGATATGCCCGCCAGTGCTGCTGATGCTCGAGAAGTTTGGGATCGAGAGAGCGTCATCTCGTAACACGAAAAAATGGTCACTGGAAGGTGGAAAAGAACCAGAATTCTGACTATATTTCCGTGTAGAACACTCCCGTGGAAAGAGCTCAGATACGGTCTCAACTTCCACCAATTTTTATGGCTGGAAAGCAGGAACCGGGACGACGTGCGGAACATGTAGTAACCATTGAGAGATTTTCCCTCGTCCGTACCTTGAGCGGGCCCCCCTGCAGACTCGAGTACATCCTTCCCCGATAACGACAGCCTCGGACTACGTGCCCCGGGCAACTTCGCGCTTGGCGTTTGTTGGGCTCCCCCAGTTGATGCTCCCCGAATCCATGATGCTAACCAGTCAACCATCCAGATGACTAAACTTAAAGTGATAGTTCCCGCGATAATAGCGAGGAAGACAACGAGGCACACTTTGAAGAGATCCTCTGGTCGAAGACCGACCGCGAAGGCGAAAGATGACATGCCTGAAGTTGCATTAGTGGGTAGAAGGAATAGAGTGTTGGGTACCGTGGGGTCAATGAATAGGGGAGAGGAAACATTGTTGATCTGATCGACGAAATTGGACGGGGGATGGTACGGCTCAACGGCTAGGGGATCCCAGTGGTGTAATGAACTACCCACTCCGCCTGTTACCGTGATATCTGGCAGTAAAGCATAAAACCGCAGTCAGGTCAATAAATAATACTACTCACTGTAAGACAACGTGGACCAAGCTGTCTGCGCCAACAAAGGGTCTGCAATAGGTCGAGATCAGTAACTACTCGATACTTTACAGTGATAGGACGTACAGACGAAGTTAGGCCATTGTACTGCGACCATAGCCAGTGCCGAACACCATTGGGTGTGAAATATAATGTCACGCATTGACGGGGTTCCTAAAATGGTATCGAAAATTGCAGGTGGAAGGAAGATGGTACACAAAGGGACGTACCAAAGCGCATAAGAGCAGGGCTTGTCGCCAAACGTTCTCCGCTAATAGCACTAGCAAGGATAAACCCAGCACTCTCCATCCTTGTCCATAAGCCCGCACCAGGTCTCGAGATGCCCCTGTCCCATGCAGAAACAATCCTCGCGATACCCACTATCACCCAATACGCAATGGCAAGGGCGACACTTCCCCAAAAGATGGCGGACGCAGTACCATATGGCGACTCCTGACCCTTGGGGCTCAATGGGGTCGTCGAAACGTCCAAACAAAGTAGTTCACTGCCCCAGGGGTCCACAACGCGTAATCTAGTGTCCATAGTGGTCAGCTCACGATGACTTCCCCATGGAATGGAGGTTGAAAATGCAATCGGTCCAGCCGGAATTGGACAGTACGATGGTCGTTCGGGGTTACTAGTGTCTAAAGCAGGGAGCGGTGTAGGTGAACGAAGAGTCGTACAAAAATATGAACTGCCCGTCCAAACATCGAAGGTGAGTAGAGTTGTCGAAGTGAACAAAGTGGCTTGCATCGACAACGGACTCCATCAGCAGAATAGCGGTAAACATGAGCGGACATCTCACAAAGATTGTTACTGCCATTGGCTGTCCCCAGTATGTCCTGACCGCTCTGACCGAACAATGTAAGATTCAGATAGTGCCCTGCCAAGTTATTATCCAGAATTTGACCATAGACGGTCGAAATATTGATTTTCTGAGTGTTATTTCCAGAGAAACAATCCTGAGGTTGCAGGGTGGCAGGTTGAGCGAGAATAATGGAGATACACGAACACAGAAAGAAAATACGAAGATACAATATGGTGATCAGGCCCGGGCTCATCGTTGGTGGAGCGATGAGGCGTGGTGGTGAGTAGCAGAAGGGCCTGGTGCAAACCACGCGGCGTCACGAATTCATCTTTTTTTTTTTGCTCTTCTCGGTTCTCTTGGTTCCACTGGCGACTCCATGGACTACACTCACGGTCAAGGCAACTTTCCCACCTTTTAAACTATTCTGATCCACATGGCAGGGTATGTCAGCCCAGAGTTTAATGCCTTCCAAGACTTGAAATTCAAGTGCACACCCGCCTGTAGAAACACACATGATTGTTATATGTGAACCTCTAAAATATCTCAGTCTAATGGCTTTTCCAGCTTGCTGTTCTGTGCGCTCTTTGTCCATACCATGTGATCACACGACCAGGTGCGTGTCTTTTCTGCGTGAAAGTGTTCGGAGATTTTACCTTCGATTCGCACGATAGCGTTGTCGAGACGGCTTAAGCCTAGGGCAATGTCTTCCGCTGGATAAGAGACGCAGCGCGTACCCCGAAAACGATAACGTCTCTCGATATTCTCACGTGCAATAGAGCACACGGCTCTTGGTGAAGAATGCAATACTATTTTCTGGGCACCGCAGGTCGATCTTCATCGGCTATTGTGACGAGAACTGTGGGTTTCTGCACGCGACGTTGATCCGTCAAATTTTCTCAGGCATTAGGTTCTGGTACATCTCCGCTGATATGTTCATCCGAAATGCACAACTCACGTGTCCTATTGTATCTCCAGAGGCGCTATGCCAAGAACTGGCTATCGCAGTTTTCTGACAGGACCCTGGCCTTGCAATGCCTTACCAGGTTCTCGAGCTTAACCTCTTACGGCCCGTTTGGAAATTCGCCTCGAATTGAATCCTGGCCGCGGATTGTGCCTGTCATTATGCTCTAGATTAAAACTCAATGAGGAAAGCACGACCCAGTTTTCAAGTCGTCCTTTCCTATTGGTCCACCGTCACCGGCCCTGGTATACGTTTTCCGTATGTCTAGGTGACGTTCTAAGTCCGTCATTGACGGGAAGGCGCGTCAAGGGGACAGGCGTACTTCCAGTGTGGTTCGTATCTTGCCGAATAAACATTCACCCCGTTTTTGTTTGAAAACGGACCGTCTTAACTCACTAAGGCTCAGAGAACAATTCCTTCCTGGTCTGCAATTTAACCGTTTCGTCTTACCATATTACAGCCAACTATTTCGCAATTTCAAATGACCAACTGTAACATGTCCGCATGTCCGGTCAACTACCGAATGTGGCGGACTATCTGCCGCCGACACTCGTCGGGCCTTCCGATGAAAGTCATGATTATCCAGTAGCTGTTCTTGGGGCCCACGACAGAATGCTTCTTACTCCCTAACGCTCTCGTATAACGCACGGTTAAAGATCCAGTTTAGAGCAGGCAACATGCCCATGCTTTGACGAGCCAGCTCTGCTTGTCGGGCTCCCCACATTGCACACCCATCGGATATCTGGGCAGAAACATGTGGACAGTAGACGGTTGCGTTCGAAACGGCGCACTTGGACACCTCCAGCGCGCACACATTGTAGCCAGACGGCGCATATTTGTACAGTACGTGCTACGCACAAACGGTCCCGGAACTTATGGTCAACCATTTTACTATAGCATTATGCTTCGGCAGGAAATCAAGCTAAAAGTGTCTTATATAGATGGCGTACTTTACATGGAAGAGCATGACGGCCCGCAGGAGATGTGTGTTGAGACTCTCCCTGACTCAGTCACTGTCCTTATTTTCCTCACCTCCCCAGGTGTATTCCAAACCGGGAAGCAGATGCTGGGTACGTAGATCTAAATAAATGACAATTTGACTCCGTGTTGAAAGATGTCCAAGATATGCCTTCGAAAGCATCTGCACTACCGTAGCTTCTTCACAAGTTCGAGGAATAAATAAAGAAACACAGCGACACAGCGTCATTACCGTACCTTAGGCGAAATGAACTTGCTCGTGGACTGCGAGACAGATTGTATTGGAGGTACGCGGTTGCTTGAAATATTTTTTTCTACGGTTAAATGCTTACGATAAATAAGGAGAATATACAGGACATCTCGACTGCTTCATGGAATTAAAAACAATAGTATTGCGGGAAGATAGGCAGACGTCTATCAGAGACAGTTCATCCACATTTTTGCCCCGTCGACGCAATATCCAAAAATGGTACACGCAAGCTCACTTATCGGGGATACAGAAGCTATTCTTTGGATATCGGGGCAAGGATAATAAAGTTCGATCCACTGAACTCATCCGAACTACCGATTTTTGCCTTCAAAATCGCAAGTCAACGGACAGGAGTGGGGTCCGCAGTGTAACTTTGACTAGGGTTTCAGAGTGCTAGAAACGCTGCGGACACATTGTAGGAGCGAGATAATGCAGTGCACCGCTCACACGAGCGTGGCTGACAATGATAAAATATGGAGAGTTGTTATCAAAAGACGGGACGGAAACTGCCAAGTTAACGTCCGAGAACTTGCCACGAGGTGGGTACACTGTTTATTGATAATCCGATAGAGCGGATTGGTATAGTTCCTGCCCAAATTGTTGGAAGAATGAAAAGAGAGGGTGCGTAAATAAATTGTCCCGTATTACATGTCATACCGGTACGTACTACAAGCAGGGCTAGGCGACGGCATAAATGAACTCCCTTACGCGGCTCGCACTGGCGGCTCGACAAACCTTCCGAAATGTTGCTCATAATTAAAAATACGTTCGACGGCTCTCTCGGGACCCTCTTCTGTTCCGATTTACGACAAGCTTCTGCGGTGCACGTAAACCGTGGCGTCGGCAATAATGCGTTCACTCGTCTCCGGATACGACTCGGCCCTACTGAAAATAAATTGGGCTCGCGCCACACCAATACATTACGACTGCCAGATAGCCTGGGGTCTCAAAAAGCTATTTCGGGGCTCCTGACGCCCACGCTTCTGAGAAGAAAAGGACAGGTGTTTGCCATGAGGACCGTGACAGCAGACTAAGACTGACTACTGGCACATTTGCAGAACGATCCAGTAGAAGAACATACGTGTGTGACATGGTTGCGTACCACGGGGGTCATTAACGCACCCGTCCCGATCACAGTGGAGCCAGACCGAACATGCCGACCCCAATCGTTAAGATCTTGCTATGGAGTGTCAGCTCGGTCAATCCACATATGCCAGGGGTAATGAGGCGGTTACTCCTCCAGAATGCTCGTACGTTTCGACTCGTGAAATGGAACCCGGTGCCATACAATCGCTGGGGTCCACATTTCACCGAAGGTCGTGATATATATTATTTGAAATAAATATTCTTTTATAACCAGAAAAAAAATGAGAAAAAAATGAAATGAAAGGTTGTCCGTTTGAACGGCAAACGGTGACATCACATGGATCTCCAGAGGAGTATGTGGGGTTGTCGTTATGGCAACACCAGAGTTCGAGAGGCAGACGACGAGTCACAGCCACGATATCGTGACAGTTCCTTTTATGGGTATACCCCGGTGCTGATCCCAAATCTCATCCATCAACGGTAGCCGAAATGACATCGACTATCGCTTTTCCGCTGACAACACCCAATAAATCGACCAATATGTCCATGGTCTCTTTGCACACCACCGTCCTCGAAGTCTGCGACTACGTCTACGGCGATTCCGAGCTTCATGATTCCTTAGACAACGTCGACCGATTCTACGAATCGGGCGCTGGTGAGCATTTTCATATGCATTTCAGACCCGCTCTGAGCCCTGTTTCATGGGTACATAACTGACCCTCCGACAGTGTGAGCTCCGTTTCCTCTGCACTTTTTTTGATTACAAACACCAGGCTAACCATCCAATCTCATACTGTCAAGATATGAAAACCCATTCCTCACCGCGACTTCACGATCGGTCATTGCAGACATTCACAGATTATCACGACTCCTCAGTAAACTGGATATCCCCAAACCGCTGGCGATGCTCTACACCCTTTTTCGCTTCACCCCACCAGACGACAAGCACTCGGATGCTGCGGAGCCTCTGTGTCAAGCAGTGCGTGTGTGGACTGACATCGGTAACATATGCGAGAGCGATAGTTTCGGCAAGTCCTCTGCTCATCTTTACTCGTATTTCTAAAACTCACAGCGTGCACAGATGGTCATCGCAAAACGATCGTAGAACACACGCTAAACATCCTTTTCTTTCCCGGAATCCACTCCAGCCTCTCTGCCCTCTCTCTCCCCCTCGCCACGCCGCACCTGCACCCAGCGCCTCCTGCTCTGAAAGTCCCACTGACGTCTCTAGCGATCCCCACCCCGCTCCACTTCCAACTGCACGTGATAACTCGACTTTCATTTAACGAGCAAGGGCGGATCACGCACCACCGGGATTTCTGGGATGTCAGGGACGTAGTGGGCCTGGTTCCCGGTCTTGGGCTTTTCAGCTGGATCGGCTGCAGGGTCGCTGCTCAAGGGCTAAGTTACGCGACTAGACTGCTGGGGGGCATGAACAGCGCCGTTGGGTTCCGTTCTCGTTCACCAACTGGTTCATCGGAATCGGAAACAGAGTCAGAGATGGGTGATACCTGGAATGGGTATGGGACGATCATGTCTTCAGGACAGACGCCGACAGCAGCTTATGGGACCCATGCGAGAAATGCGCTTGGACTAGAAATGTAGATACCTCATCATACCTGACACAGGCCGTGCAAGCACCATTAATACACTAGTAGGGTGTGGGTGCGGATCTTTTTAAACAAGACGACTAAATTACACGGGGAATCGCGGTGTCGTCGCCACATCTGGATACTTGTATGACAATGCATACTGGTAAGTACAAATGAATTCCGGGACGTTGTGGCGTCGGTGGAAGGGTCACGGTCCGGGGGGTGGTTGTTTCATCGGTACAAAAACAGTGAGGAGGAGGAGGTGGCGTGATCGAGTCATTGCAGGCAGAGTGGGTACAAAGGGAGGATGGCTGTGCGAATACCAGGGTCCCACATGGTGCACGCTCTGAAAGAAGTCCGTTACCTTGGAGCCTTGTTAAATCCAAACTGAGCTCAGGTACTGCGGTAGTTGCCCTTTGAGAATTTGAGGCACAAGCACAGCATGGATATATGGATATGAAGAAGGGAAACGTTATACCGATAATCAGGAAGCTGAAGGAGGGGGATGCTACAATAAGGGGATGATAGAAGTCGTAGGGGCTATTGAAATGCTGTGCAAGAGCCTAAGGAGAGCAAAACTCTCGTCTTGACCGGTCTAACCCGTGTAAATGCTCTACGTCTATACAAGCTTTCATTCTTATCTTTGACGTCTCGGTGGAGCACAGCTGCGTGGCTGGTACCAACCTTGATTGGTGGGTATAACGGTTTAGAAGCTCTGGAGCTGTAAAATGGCCGATTAGCGTCCACGCTCGCGATAACACTCAACCACGGTAAGCACGATTACGCTCTCGCACAAATCTCGCAAAGCTCAACTGTGGACCTTTTAAACGGGACGTGGACCGTGTGTTATCCATTTTTCCGGTGCCGTAAACGCGGCCCAAACGTTGAGCTTTCAAACGTTGAAAGATTGAATGCTAGTAGGTATTTCCCAGCCCAAGTACCCCCCTCGTGTTGCGTCGACTAATAAAGTTCAGTGGAAACTTGACGCAATATACGGTTTTCCCACAGGTTCTCATGGTTAAGCTTCTAATGGTGCCTACAACGACCGTATTCGTCCGACCGTCATGGAGTGTAGGGGCTGGTCACATGGTCGTAATAAAAGTAAAAATTACTAAAAACGTAACTTCCAACCTAAAACAGTACAAAATCTTCCACGCAAAGGCTTCGGCGTTGCTTCACTGGGTCAACGGTGTCCGACTCCTCGGATACACACTCATCCTAATCGTGCTGCGGTTCCAACACAGCGCCCCCTCTCCCCCTCTCAAGCTTCGTCACGGCGCTCCGCTCTCCGAACCGTTCCCGCCGGGGGTGTGACTGCACCGTGTTGGACGGATTCTCACAGTTGCTTGCCACAATGGCGGTTCTTTACCACGGGGATAGCAGCTCCCCAGGATCCGTTTCACGGAACCACTTAACACTGGGCGGGGGTGTTTACAGGGGTGAAACAGAAGCGTACTACTGGCGATTAATGTAACGGAATGGAGTTTACAATAACTCGGATTTCTTAGTGGTGGGTGCCAAGGGGATTCGGTTGGGACACGTGCCCCCCCCCCCCCTCCCACTCCGTCCGCTAAATTGAAACCTGAACGTGCGCGGGAGGGAGTGGGAGCAACTTGCACGGCGACGAGTTAGCCGTGCTTACGGACAAAAAACTGTGCGATTGGAAGCACACTGTAAATGGGGCGCATTATTATTCATTCATTTTAGAGCGCGCGCTAGCCGCTATCGGTACAAAAGGGTGCAACTGCCGGAATGCCGGTCACCACAAGTGGCGTTACGCGGGGGTACCCCGCTCCTAAAAAGTCAGCGAGGTGGATTGGCAGCACCGAGCTTGAGGAAGGCATAACGGGCAAAAGATCTAGGCTGATCGACAGGTGTCGGTGGGGGGAAGGGTAGTTGGGTCAAGGTCCGTGTTCAAGGTGGCAGGGGCGGCCGATCTCGATACAGTTTGGGTTTAATACGCCGGGCAACTTCCAGAATAAGATTGATAATCAGGGCCGCGCCGTAGAGCTCACCTCAGTTTATAATGAACAGAACCGTTCCAATGTAAATGGACTCGGAGCATGTGAACCAAGGGAGGGACGGCATGTTTTACCCTGCATGCTACTTGTAATTTGAATAACCGCCCACAACCTGTACGGGAAACGGATGAAATATTAAACTCGGGTCTCAACGTCATAGCCGGTGCAGTATGTGGCATTGTGCGAGGATACTCTAGATATAGATAATAGGGTGGGTGGTATTACAGACGAGTACCGCATTGAATGGGCGCGATAAGCATCGGGGTATGACGTTAATGAACTACAGAGTGAGCAACGGCACCTCCGACGACCCGCAATAGATAGTTAGGTTCTGCGTGCGTGCGTGTGAGCGGCGCGGAGGCCAAGAAATAGTCAAGAGAAGGAAAAGAAAAAGAGAAAAAAAAGGTTAATAAAAATGACAAAAAAAAACATTCCAAGAGTCCAAACGAATAAAATAACGCGGTGAGTGATACATATGTTGGGATTTTGTTTGTCGGTCAAGTTACAGAGCGGGTGAGAGGCGGGAGGGGACACCAGGTCGCGAGGATTTTGAAGGACGTGTTGGGGAATTAACAAAGGTCACGTTGGGGGGGGGATTTTGGACACAAAAGTAGACAAAACGAAAAACAACAACAGTCCTTTCCCATCACGATGCAACGGCTGTCGGCCTCGACACCTCGGTTCCCATGTCTACATTCTGCCACCCTGTCGATTCTGCGACCTCACCGAGGCCGTGTCGTCTCTGCAACTCAGGCATCGACCCCCGCCTGTAAAATTCTGATACCGAAGGGTTCAGATTTGAACTTGGCGGGTAGTATGGAGCGGTGGCAGACTTGCGTGGCGGTGAGCGCTGTTGTGAGGAAGGCTGCTGGAGAGAGGCAATATCGCACAAGGGTGCGTTGGGAAGACGAATGCCACCGTCACGAGGATGCAGAGGGGGAGAACAAGATGAAGAATCACGCGAGGGAATGGGGAATGGGGACATATTAGGGGAGTTGTATGACGTTGGGGGAGTAGAAGCTGCCGAAGAGTAAGCGGAAACTGAAGGGGAACGAATTAGCGATGAGAGGAAAGAGCCGTGGGAAACCCACCATTATCGTCCCAGTCGCTGGTAGCACCGGTTGAAGAAACAGAAGATGAAGCGGAGTTGCGTCTTACGATGCCATACTCCTTTGGTTCCTTCTTGACGACAGCAATCTTTGCTTTTGGGCTGACAGTGCCCTTGTTCTGTTTGCGTGCCTTGTTACCTGCACGCAGTTCGTCAAAGCGAAGAGGACGGGGACGGAGATGAGTGCGTTCGTAAAGACCGCACTTGTTGCAAACGATTTTACCGGGATTGAGAGTTGAGCGACGCCATGAGGGAGGTTCAGTTGTGTGGCAGTTGAAGCACCTTCGACGAAGGTACTGAGTCTCCTTT
>QLPE01000201.1:15024-27446 GCA_003314125.1 Hygrophorus russula | reverse complement strand
GGAGGGACGCGGGGATGTGGTAGAGGGGCTCTGGGGAGACGTCAGGTGTCAACGGGAGGCCGCCCACTGGCGTGGTGACTGGGGAGTCGTCAGAGGCGGAGGGGAGGCTGTCGCGGGAGGGAGAGACGAGGGGTTTGAACGGGGGTTTCAGGGGGTGTTTGAAGAGAGTGAGTGAGGCGGTTGATGCGTTTGGGGTGGGGATGGGTGATGCGCTTGGGGAAGCGTTTGGGGTGCGTCGTGGCGAGGGAAGCGGGAAGAGCTGGTCTTCGTCTTCTTCTAGGATCGGGGATTTCCTTATGGGCAAAGAGGCCGCGTCGTCAACTGTGGATGGTTCGATACTTTGGCGGGCCTGAGCGTCATCTGAGGAGTCGTGTGACCTTCTGCGCTTGTCGACTTCGTCTACATTCAGGGCGAAGAACTCTGGGAAGCTAGAGGTGACGACTGCCGTAAAGGTAGAGGTGCCGGGGACGGGGACGGTACTGCCTGTGTCGAGGCTGGTGCTGCGTCTCCTGTGTGCACCCCTGGAGAACTTTTCCTGCCATAGTTCGCCTTCTCTGAGGCATTCTTCTGTGACGTTGACACAGTCTGGACAGCAAGCGCGTAGAGGTACGGTAGTACACTTGTGTTGAGGTGGAAGGGAAACGGAGGGACGACGAGGACGGGTGTTTGGTGTATCGCTGTTGACCAGACACGATGACAAGGGTTGAGATAAGTCTGCACTACGTCCACGAGATTGTGAGCGGGTTCTTGTCATGAAACTTATAGTGGATGTGTTAGATGGATAACAAGGGTTTTTCAATAGGTGCATACCTTGGAACTGGTACTTTGAATGTTAAATGAGAGTCGTCCGTTGAATCGTCTGGTAAGTCACTGTCTGACGATTTCTTCTTCCATAAAGGCAAAGAATACGATTTTGTGACCATTTTTGGGCGTTTTGAGGGAATATTTGGTATAAGAACGCATTGATTATCGAATCTGACGACTCTAGAGCCTGTAGTGAGTACATTAAGTGTCGAAGTCGAGCTAGACGGTGAGGCGAAGAGGGACATTGTAGTAGAGAGTTGTGGTGCCATGTCCCGTGCACGACGCTAAGCTAAAGTAGACTCTGCCGTAATAATAAGGTCCGTCATTAAGGTCCGTCTTTAAGGTCAGTCATGGTCCATCGTTAACAGTACAACTAGGTCCATCTCATTAACATTAATATAGATGGTCTTGTTACGATTTGCACCTTCACCTACTGGTGGTCTTCACTTAGGCGGTCTCCGTACAGCTCTATACAACTACCTCTACGCTAAAAAATTAGCCGGGAAATGGATTCTCAGAATTGAGGACACAGATGCAGTCAGTTCTCCTAATATTACCCTCCATTTCTTCGCTTGAAATCCTTGCAGTCCAGGTACGTCCCCGGTGCCGTAGACGGTATCAGGAGCGCACTCGCTTGGGCGGGCTTACAGTACGATTACGGTCCTGGTCGTGATAACACCTACGCACCTTACTACCAGGCAAGTATCCCAAACACGTTCCCATCCCTACACTGACGCTTCTTCTAGTCAGAACGGCTCGACCTCTACCACTCCTACGCCAATAAACTGCTCGACGTGCGTTCCACCGTATTCCATACTGCCCCTTTTCTCAAAGTAACATAATAGTCAGGCCATGCGTACCGCTGTTTCTGCTCTTCGGATAAACTCTCTACAACACGCGAGAGGCTCGCTAGGTCCGGGTCCAACGCAACATACGACAAGACCTGCTTGCACCTCACAGACGAAGAAGTTGCGCGCCGAGTCCGCGCGGGCGAACCTTCCATCGTGCGTCTAAAAGTATGTGCTCGTCAAACACCGTCCAGTGCTTTCGCTCATTCGTGGCAGGACGACAACCTGCCCTCTCGGCCAACACCCCCAGACTTGATATTTGGCCAACTCAAAGACTCACACGCGTCACTGCCTACGGACCCCATCCTCCTCAAGTCGGATCTCTTCCCCACCTACCACCTCGCCTCGGTTGCAGACGACCACGAAATGGGTATCACACACGTTCTGCGCGGAGAGGCACGTCCTTGTTACCATCACATTCGTCCCACACACTCACTTGCACACCAGGAATGGCTCCCCTCCCTCCCCCTCCACCTCGACCTCTACGCGGCCCTCTCCCTCACACCCCCAAAATTCGCCCATCTCCCCATCCTCCTCAACCCTGACCGCTCGAAAATGTCTAAGCGGAAAGGTGACGTACAAGTCGCCGAGTACATGGTGCAGCGAGTCCTCCCTTTAGTCCTGCTCTCCTAGATCACTAACCCGTCTTGCCCTTGTGATCAGCGACGCGGCTGGGAACCCGAAGCCGTGGTCAACTGGCTGGCCCTGGCCGGCTGGGGCGTGCACCACGAACACGAGCCCGAACACGGCACCCCGCGTCCGCACCAACAAGCCCCGGACAGCACCACTCTAATAACCATCCCGGAGCTCATCTCACAAGTCAGCCATACCCATCTCCCCAATGCTCTCTCGTACCCCACTCATCGTGATTCCCGCAGTTCGACCTCTCCGCCCTGACCCACCGGCGTATGATCCTCGACCCCTCCAAACTAGAGTTCCTGAACAAACACCACCTAATGCGCACGTGGTCGTCGCCCGAAGGGCTCGAGAGCCTCGCCCACCGCGCCCAGCACGCCGTCAAAGACGCGTTCCCCACCAGGTAGTGCACCACAACCTACCTCTCTCTTACACGCGCTCACGCCCGCCCAGCCCCCACACCACCATCGCGTACCTCAAGGACGTGATCCGCACACTGCAGGTACGCCACACACACTTCCCGCCCGTAACGAGCGCCTGACACCGCTGCCGAGCACAGGGCCGCATCACGGTGATCCAGGACGTCCCGGCCCTCGCGCCGTATCTCTTCGCCGAGCCCGACCTCGCCGCAGAGGAGGCGCGGGCGATGCGGCGCTCTGTCGCTGCGGACGACTATGGTGCGCACCCGCTGGTCGTGTATTGTGTATTGTATACTGCTGATGCACGGTTGTTTGACCAGCGCGCGTTCTCCGTGCTGTGCGCGGGCGCGTTGAGCGGGAGGCGGGCCCGTGGGGGCAACTAGACGTGGCTAAGGTTCTGCGTGAGGAGAATAGGTCGGTGGGGATACCGTCCAAGGTCTTTATGACAGTGCTCAGGCACGCGTTGAGCGGTATGAAGGTTCGTACTTTTTTCGACTGGGCGGGAGTGATGTTGATGGGCTCTCAGACTGGTCCGAGCGTGCCTGAGATCATGCATCTCCTCGGGCGGGAAAGATCTCTTCGTCGTTTGACCGCCACTGACGCCAACACGATCGCATAAAAACACGATCGCTGCCCATACGGTAGTAATCCTGACAGGTTTATCATGGTACTGATAAAACAGCTATCCAGTTGTATTTATTTACATCATTGTACGACTAGGGCAATATATACTACGTGATAGCATCGGGACTCAGAGCGTCTCCCAACCACCGCTGTCGATGGTGCTGTCTAGTTTGCGCGCGACAACGGTGGGGATGCGGTGGTTCAGCCAGTTTTTGCGCACTTCCTCCCACCTGGCGTGGTGCAAGTATTGCCGCCGCCCTCGTCTACACACACGCACCAACCAATCGCAGGTCCGTGAGTACGCGCCAGAATACCATCGAATACGCACAACTCACCGCATGGAAATGTCCACCTCGCCATGAATGTCTAGATACGGCGACTGCGAAAACGTGCCGTTATTCACGTAGAGATACAGCAGCGAACAACGCTTCACGAGGAAGTATATCCCCACCGTGCCCCCACATCTATCCCACCATCTCGCGTCAGCCTCCGAAAAAAAAAAAGTCAAGAAAAGAAAACCAAACGCACTCCCGAGCGTGCATATTGCACTCGCCCCTCTCGTTGTACTCCGTGTCCATACAGCAGTGGCTCTGCATGCAGCACGTCGTTCCGCAGATCAGGCAGATCGCAGCGTCCACCGGCACCGTATTGCACCGCGCGCACGTCAGCGACCGGTCGTGGGCGCCGAACAGGTTGTCCAGCATCAGGGGCAGGCGCATCAGCCGGTAAACGGCGGGGAAGTCGAGGACGACCCCACAGTTCAGCTGTGAGGCCGCGTGCGAGTGGCCGTAGTGGGCGCACCACCCGGATAGCGCGTTTTGCAGCGTGTCTTGGTTCGGGAGGTCGGACAGGGGGGGTACGCCGAGCGTGGCTAGCAGGCGGTTGTATTCGCAGGGCGGGTCTGCTCCGAACGATGGCGTGGGGAACGCGGATGGGAGGACGGAGCGGCAGAGGATCGCTGCTCGCCGGAGGAAAGGGAGTGTAAACGCGTACAACAATTTTTCGATCCGGCCTTCGCCGATGGTCTCGAAAACCAGTGTAGCCGTGTGCTCGAAAACGGGAGAGTGGCGAACGACGGACATGAAGAACATGCGTACATCCCCGAAGATATCCTCGTGGCTACGGGACCCAACCTGCACGGTGGAATGGCTTCTGGTCTTGTTAAGGACGTAGACGAGGCCGATAACGGTGCGAGCCAAGCACGCGTAGTACGCCAGAACCAGGACGTGTCGGAGCATCTCCGGTGCGACGGCTGCCGTTTCCACCAGCACCGTAAACGGATCCCGCAGAAGCAACGGGTATGAAAAGGATGTAAGTGACGTGCGACTCCATTCGGGCAACAGCCGTTTGATGATCGCCTGCCGGATAGCTTCTCGACCTTCATCAGGCCGACCTCTGAAATGCAAACTCGCCAACTTCGTCATACACGCCAGGAGGCTGCGAATCATTCGCATATGGGAGTCTGACAGGTTGTCCGCCACAAGTCCGCCATGCGAGTCCGTTCCCCGATACGTGATTTCCATAGCGGAGATGGTGTAACCGATTAGCTCTTCAGGCAGATAAAGGCCCGCGCCTCGCTCTCCTGACTCGGGTTCAGGACGATCCCGAAGGTGCCTGGTTTGCTGAGATACCGATTTACATACGGACATGACGGTATCCACCATCTTGGCCGTTTCCATACTTTCCCATCTTTCAGTGCTGCGCATGGCACTGAGGTAGGCTGCATCCTGGGCGCTCCAGAAGACGAATTCACCCGTGCCATTCCTAAACTGCAGTGAGTCTAACAAGGAATCAGGTTTTGATTTCAAAATACCGATGCCGGCGGCGCGTATCCAATCAGGGAAGGGTACTGTACTGAGAGGAAGAGAAGAGGGACGCGTAACGGGGAGAATCACATTGCCTAGACTTTTACACAATGGGCAGATGTACTCCTTGCGAGAGATATTTTCTGGGTGATTCCTCGTCGCTTGTGTCCTATGTCGTTGTCTGATAGACATACTGTACACCTGGAAACAGTCTAGATGCATCATGTGGCTGCAAATGGACGCATGCAGACCGAAACGCGTGTACTGTGGGGGAAACCCTTCAAAATTGTTGGAAGAAGATGATTTGGCATCTAAAGCGTCTGCATCCTGGGGAGGGAAGGCTGTAGATTCTGGAGTTGTCGTCGAGCAGTCCAGCGAAGCAGGCGTCTGTAACACTTCGTTCAGGTAGACATTGTGACTGTCAGGATGGCGTCGAATCAATCGGCTGGCCTGTAAAAATCCCAAGGCGCCAAAGGGTCTTGTGGCATTGAGATCTTCCTGGCATACGATGCACGTCCCATAAGAAATCTGCTCCTCGGGGCTCTCTTCCATGTCTTCATCGTCCTCGTCATCAACATCATCGAAATTAATTGCGAAACTGGCTTGTTGGGCCTTCATCTGCTTCATGATGGCATCTTGTCGAGCCTTTGCCGCCCGCTTCTTGGCATCATCAGGGTTAGGAGGCACAACGTGGGAGACATCGAGCACTCGGCGACGTGTTTGGATTTCGTCAGGTACGTGCTTTTCCATTTGACCAAGGATCCATTCGACGCGTGCTCTGTACGACTTGTATTTCTCGTGATGCTCCAACGTGCAAATGATGTCGACGAGATTCTTATCCTCCTCGAATGCCTTGACAGTGGCCAGGTGGCTAAAGATTGCCGCTCGTTCGACAATCGCCAGCATGATCAAATGCAGAATTTGATCAAGGATAGCTTCCGCAGAAGGAGGGGAGGAACCGGTAGCGTCGGTCTGAACAAGGGTGTTATAAAGGCCGTAAAACATGATTTGAAGGAGGGCTTCTGATTCGTACACAGCTGGTAAGGCCGCAAACGGTCCGTTGACGACGCCGAAAGGTTTGGGGATTAAAACAGGATCGGACAATCCTGTTTTCTTCCTCAATCGATTTTGTAGGGTAGTATCCACTTCTTCGCGTTTGTTTCGAGTATAGTGATAAAAGAAGGGGTTTACCTCGTCATAGGCCTCGTCCTTGAGTTCATATAAGCCTGAGTCGGTCGTGGACTCAGGAGGCTTGAAGTTGGTCACGTCCTTTAGTACACGTTCAAAACTGACATCTTCCACGAGACGTTCAGCTATTCTTTTGACAAGATCTGTGAATGTGCAAGGACCGATGGCTAAGGCATGTACGATCTCCCTCCGAATTGTGCTATCCAGGGGCATTTTGGAAGCATTCGAGTTTTCACTGAAGATGGTGATCAAAACGTACAGAACTTCTTCGACCATGCTAAGGAGCTGAGAGCCTTCGTAGGCCGAGTGAAGGAAGGCGCCGGAGAAGTAACCCACAAGACTAAATCGATCCAGTATGGTGACGATGACTAGGTCTGGGTCGAGAATGATTAATGCCGTTTGAAGAATGAAAAGATCCTGGTCGTAGCAAAGCTCTCGCAGCACGAAATCCCGGTAATGCAACAATTGTCCACGAATAACGAAACCATTTCGCACCCATAGACCAGTACGGATCTGGGCGATCATTGCCAAGACTAGCTCCAAGCGTCAACAAACGGACGTGGCATAAACGGAAGACTCACCTCGAAGCGGGAAATCAATGACAGTCTGAACAGCATGTTCGCTGGCATTTCGTAGGATAATGTCACGGACGCTTGAAAGACCAACTTCTCTCAAAGAATCCTCTGTGAGAACATCTACATGTTTGAATAATTCCGCGAGTAGCCAGTGGAGGGAATGGTGGAAGCTGACCCAACCATCCAGAACATCAAATTGGACGATCTGAAAGGCTGAATCTCCAAATTCAACGTTATGAAACACGATGGGATTAAACTTCTTTCTATCCAGTCTGTCATCAGATAATGTGCAGACAAGCAGAATATGATGAACAACGGTGGAGATGGCAGTGACGAGCTCTGCGACCGATGCCCTGGAAAAAGCTTCTCCGTATACTTTGATGACACGAGATAAGGACAATGTCACGTTGAACACGCTTATCCACGCATCCGTCTCGTACTCGACGTGTGTCGACACTGCGCGTCTGTTCGGGTTGATGCACATGAATAACTGGCAGACCCTCGCAAACTGGAGGATAAATTCGCGATTGTGAGCAATAAGTTGCTGCACAGGTTCGTTATGACAGAGGTATCGCAGATCACTGAAGACGGGCATAAACCGTTTTGACTTGAAAGGAAAACTGTCGACATCCACCCCTGCTTTAGCGTTCGGGGGGTAAACGATATGTTTGTCTTCAATCTGATTAGTGAAAAACGCCGTGATGATGGCGAGGAGGCGAGATACGACATTGTGGTGGCGGACGATATGAAATGCAACAGAGGGCACTGTGAACAGCTGTAATGCGAAATACTTGATGGAGGTCTCGGCTTCCCGGTCAACAAGAAGATAGGTATCGATCACTCGATGATATACGTTCGCAAAGTGGCCAGCTGAAATTTGATTAATCGAAGAGGAGGACGCAGAGGTAAGACACCCACCAACGGCAAGTTTGTGCTCGTGACTCAGAGTCAAGACAGATGCATAAATCTCCTTTAAGCTCAGTCGTGGCTTTTTCCAAAGCCTTGGATGATACAGGAACATCCAGTCGAGCCGGGTGGGATTTTGAACATCTGCTATAACATTCAGTGTTTGTGGATTTGCGTTATAAGAGCCAGTATCCCTTCTCCGTGTGGACAGTAGCTCTGCAGCAATTATCTCCCGAAGAATAAGCGTGTCCGTGCCCAGTCTACTCCGGGTGAGGTCCAAAAGCCATTCAATAATGACAACAACAACCTGCTCGCGAAAGGTGTCGTATGCGCGACGAATCGTCACTCCGAGATCTATCTGGGAAATATTTTGGGCCATTTCAAGCAATTTCGTCACGTTGGTATTCATATCGATGATCTCCCTTCCTTGCTCATCAATCCGAAGGGCAATATCTGCCGCCTCTTCTCTCGATCGATTTGTTACGTCGCAGACAAGCTTTATAACCTCTTCAAAAGAATGTTTGTCGTCATTCCATATGATTACACAATACTGATCTTTCATCATCGGATCCGCGGAAGATTGTAGTCGCAAATCAGCTTCATTGGAGGGCACCGAGGGCTCATCAGGGGAAACGTCCAACGTGTCAAGGAGAAAGTCCAAGGCATATCCCACAGTCCTGCTCATGATTTCGCGTAGTTCCGGAGGAACAGACACCCGATATGGAAAATTCTTAACAGCAGGAACGTCGTCTCCAGATATTTGTTTTCCTATAGCTCTCGGAGTAGTCTGAGATGAAAGATTTGCCGTACCCTCTTGCGAAGTCTCCGGCGGATGAAATGGACAATTGATTTGAATTCGCCATGCTTCCGCATCACCGCAGTCGCAACAACCTCCCGATTGTTGTGCGATGAAGAAACTGACACTATGTCCAACATGTTCGGTAGCGTGGAAACATTTAGAGCACATAACGCAGCTGTCGTCCAGGGCACAGTCCCTGCGGGTGTATAGTATAGTACGGGTGATGGAGGCAGCGGTAACTACTCACTTGCATCGGAAGCAACTCTCCCCCTTCTTGAATATATGACCACATGGTCTACCAGGTATCACGGGATCTTCCCGTCCTGAACCTGCAAAGCCTAGAGATGCTTGAACCACGCTGAGTGTAGCGTGCAGCGGCAGGCTGGAGTTAGAATTGGGCAGGAATAAATACGCATAAGGGCCCCAGAAAGCGTCATATAGCTCAGATAGGATTTCTGCACGCGTAGCTGGTGTGAAAACATATTTCCTGGAGCCCGGCATGGTTTCCAAGGCGAATCGTAGGTGTGAGAGTGGATCAGAAATTCGGTCGCGAGGATTCATGGATCCTAGAAGTTTCGAGGGGAAGAACGAAGAGAATCCCGACATGTCAGGAGTCCTCAAAACCGTCCGTGATATCGTAGAACGCAACAGCAGTCGTCGTCGTCAACAAGTCGATACGCAATATGGATGGTCGTATGCGGAACGGGTCAGGGTGAGTGGCAAGTGGCGTCCATTTGGCTCCCGGACTCGGACTCGGACCGCCGCCTCCCAGGCTACAGTAGCAACGACCAGAGACGTATGTCTCGTACTTCCCTTCAAAACCAGACCATGTCTTCGACGTCGTCTTTACCCAACTTATCCATTCTGGCTGATCCTCCAATTCGTCACATTGACGGCGCGGCGATGGACTATTTTCTTATTGAACTCGTCAGCACTTTACGAGCGTCATCGGCTGTTGCAGCTGCGAGGACAAAGAAAATAGAACAGGAGATGATAGATGCAGGTCTAATCCCTCCTATACCAGCACCTCCGCTACCATCAAAGAAGGAAAGTCAAAGAGATTCTGTAACGAGTGTCGGATCACCTAGCCCCACGGGCAAACAGAAAGATGCGGATGATGAAGAGGCCGTTCGAAGTCGATTGGAAGCGATTGGACTGCATGTGGGCGCAAGTTTTACGGAAAGGTGTGCTACATATTAAGTTCTATGTTATACTGTGGAATATTCACTCATTACTCTCTCGAAGATTGTGTCGTGATAAACCTCTTTTCACCGAAACGCTAGACGCCATAAAATTCATCTGCAAAGACATATGGGTGGCATGCTGGGATAAGCAAGTCGACAATTTGCGCACCAATCACAGGGTGGGCATAGGATCTTGCGTTCGATTGAGAAGTCGTTGATCATCCTCTGAAGGGCGTGTATGTTCTTCAAGATAATTCTTTCAAGCCAATATCTCGCTTATCTTCCTGGGAAGGTCGAGCCGACGCCTTGAAGCGAGCAAAACTGGTTTGTTAAAATCGTGATCTTTGTTAGTTAAATAACTTAATTTGTTTTTGAGCAGTACGTTGCACTTCCTGCTGGAATCTTAAGAGGGGCATTATCCAGACTAGGTTACCACGGTACCGTGGTTCCAGAAATACTTTCTTTACCCCAATGTATGTGCATGTATCCTCCGAGTGTTATGAAGCGGTATTACAACTCTACATTCCAGGTACATTTCAAATCAAACTACCAAAAGGCACATCATAATTTAGCCTGTCTTTTTATTCTGCGTTCCAGAGCACGCCTTAGTGCTGAGTCTGAGATCGTATTTGCTATTTTACGTATGTCTGAAGCGCCGACTCGGCAGTCAACCCTGTTCGATTTTGCATGTGCTCTGCCCATCAGCAGTTCTCCACGTGACAACCTGGTCATAATCTTATCCAAGTTCCCCTACTGCTGATAGTGACAGATAACCATGACGGCCTCTGGCATTGCAATCCTTGGTGCAGGTCTTTTTGCAAAAGTCGGTGCGTTTTTTTTCACAACCTTCAATGATCTCACTTCAAACTGATCAATATTAATACTGATCCGTAGGTCATCTGCCAGCCCTTGCAGCGCTGGGTGATATCGCACCTCCTCTCAAAGCCGTGTATTCGCGGTCGGAGAAGAGCGCTCGGGATCTGGCATCGGCAGCTGCAAATACTCTGAAATGCCCTTTCCCGAGTGTCTACCACGACGGAAACGTGTCTATGGATTTAGACTCACTTCTGGCGAGATCTGATATACTAGCCGTCATCGTCGTTTTGCCGATAACCGTTCAACCCGGTATAATCGAAAAGGTACTGGCCGCTGGTAAACATGTCGTAAGATCCACGCTCTACAATGTGTGCCAGGCTCAATATCTGACAGAGTCTTAGCTAAGCGAGAAGCCAGTTGCGCCTGACGTTGCTCGAGGATTAAAGCTGATTGAATTGTATACCTCGACGTATAAAGGCAAGGGTTTGGTCTGGAGGGTTGCAGAGAATTCCGAAGCAGAACCTGGCTATAGGGTAGCTGGTAAAGCTATCCGCGATGGAAAGATTGGGAAGGTGATGTTTTTCAGCGCCAAGGTTGTCAATCATATCGACAAGGATTCAATATGGTATAACACCCCCTGGCGTAAGGTACCAGATGTGAGCATTTGGGAAACTTTGTAACGGATAATCGATGCTAAACGATTGCTTGAAGTATCAAGGTGGCTTTTTGGTACGCCTCAACTCCAATCTTGCAATATCTTGATCTAATTTTCTGTTTCCCTTAGCTGGACGGCGGGGTGGTGAGCTTGAGCAAATTGATTTATAGCCTCTGCTAACAAGCTGATAAACTCGTTCGAAGCATACTATAGCCGCCCTTCGAGTCATTCTCCCGAATCCCATTACACATCTCTCCAGCTTTGCCTCCCTTAACAAGGACTATCTCGCGCCACATGACACTATAAACGCCATTGCCATGTCCGAATCTCATTTCCACGGGATGACTGAAATTACTTTTGCGTCCCCAACCGAGTCAGGTCCATCCTCGGATCAAATCACCGTGACTGGTACGGACGGTTGGATTTCCGTGGACGAGACTACTGCCCCTAACTCGGACGAATCTATTTTCCGTGTCACGATCAGATCTGTCGTGAAATTGGATCATGGCACGGAGGAGAAAGAAGAGACAATTCTTGAGCAGTCTAGAGGCGTAGAAGCTGAATTAGCCAGTTTTTTTGAGGCTGTGAAAGGTCAAAATGATGGGCTAGGAGATCCTATGGGGGCTTTGTGTGATGTGGCATTCATTCAGGCAGCCTTAAATAGTGGGGGACGACTTGTAAATTTATCAACGCTGATGAACTAAGAACAACGGGGGCCTTTCGTAGTATCTGACACAGCACAGCGCTTTAGAACCTGTTCGTTCTCGGTTTGGGTCTAGAGAAGAGAATAAGTCAAATTTAGACACTCGAGGCTCGTAATGAAGGAGTCCACGCACACCTATCTCTTCCTCGGTGGACTCTTTGATCACGAATCTGTACACATAAACAGGGTGAATTTGTCCAATCTGACGAACCCGCAAGCATGCTTGTTCCTACAAAGGGCAATGGGTAACCCAATCCGGTAGCACCTTTACATACAACGGTTCCAATAGAAGGACGACATTACACGACATGCTGTTCAGGCCTATCATGATATCAAACTTCAGTTGAATTTCAAACGCTTCTGCCCGCGAGTACAACGGAAAGCACACCGCTCCCGCCCTCCAAAATAAATGCAAAGATCACAGCAATGGCGGTCTGTCCTCATACGTTCCAAGGTTTTC
>QLPE01000201.1:875-14988 GCA_003314125.1 Hygrophorus russula | reverse complement strand
ACCGGAGCACTTGAATCTGTTGTCTAGATGGTTAATAGTGCGTGAAAAAAGGTAGGTCCCGGAGGTTCCCACTAGTAAACTGGATATGGCGTCGATCTAGCCAATCGCTGATAAGAGAGAAAAGTGTTTAGCGAGGCCACATGTTTGGGAAGTAGTGACTGTTATCCTGAAACGGAGACGGAAAGAGGGCTATGGCAGGGAAAAGCTGCCAGTAAAGGAAGCTCCGGCAGCAGAATTGTAGAAAAACACATGCGTGTACCTAAGACAGAAGCGTTTTCATGTCAAAACCAAAATCGCCGAGACTTCCGAGTAGCTTGATGTCAAGTGTAGGTTTAAGTTTGTACAGACCCATGGTTAGAAGGTATGCTAATCGTGAGATTAGCAGAGTGAGGATTAGGAGCATACAAAAGTCGCCACCAACCGATTGAACTGCTCCACAAAGTACAATGACAAGTAAAGTTATCTGCTCTCAACACCTGAATCCATGAGGATAAAGAATACTGCCTTTTCATGGCCAATACCGAAGCATGAGACCTGGTCAGCCCAGTCACAGCAATACAGCAGCACAAGTGTATGCGGCGGACGTACAAAATCTGCGGCGAGGTCCTAGGGTATGAATACGGATGTACATGAGCGACACCGGAGAGCCAAGAAGAGACTTTCGACCGAAGACAGCGATCGCCCACACAGGTGGATCTCGTGTGGCAAAGTAACGAATGAGTTGCAGCCCCACAGAAGCTGAAGGCCTTGCATTGAATACTTGATATTATCAATGTAGAATTTTAAACGCATGGTCGCCGCCTACCGGTACGGCTAATAATGTATCCGCCCTTCCTCCGTCGAGAGAACTAGTGGATGCGAATCATTCGCGTTGACCAGGCTCTAAGTTAAGCTCTGGCGGTAGCGCTATCATGAATCCGGTGGAGATAGCGGTCCTTATGATGATAAAGCTTGATCCCTGCTGTTGTAAAGCTCCGTGGGTCAAAAAGAAGACGTAGTATGGAGTCAGAAGTCAAGTCACGGTATTCGTAAAAATTTGTATCAGTAGGAACCAAATCCTGTGCAATTTTGCAGAACGTTCCCCAGCGGTCCCAGCATTGCCAGTAGGGACTGAGATTACAAGCAGATATCAGCCTTGGACACTTGGATAGGATAAAGTATTATGATTCCCATCATATGATACTGTCACGGTGAACGTGAGGATATTGGTCACATGACTGAGTCGCGCCTTGTGAAGGAAATACAAGATGCCTTCTCTACGGGTATTATTCCCACCGGTCATCGGTTACCAGCCTATGAATACATGCTTCACTTCCAAATCTATCACAACCTCGTTGGGAGATTTCATGTCTTTCCCATGGTATCACAGTCGATTTGGTCGGTTCGGTTGATCTTTGGCCAGATGCTTAGTTTTTACCCCGCTTTAGGTAAATCATAAATACCATGGGACTATAAAGCCATGAGATCTGCCGACTTCAAGTTACACTAACTTGTGCCCACAATATGGGCAGAAACTCCGAACGACCAAGTATCGCCATCATTGGGGCAGGGTAACTTGATTTGAGCTAGAACACACAAAGACGAGGCTTATCTCGTTGCGTAGGATAGGCGGGCTCTCCTTCGCAATTTCCCTCAAACGACAGCTTGGCTTCGAAAATTTTACCGTAAATGAGGACCATTAAGCAACTATTATTTCTCTGACATCCCGCCTAACCAGATTTATGAAAAGGGTTCGGACGTTGGAGGGACCTGGAGAGTGCGTTCCACGTTGGTTTTATTCTGTAGAAACCTCACCTTAACTATTCCAGGACAATAGTTATCCGGTGCGCTCAACTTTCGCGGACTACCCACACGATAAAATTAATATTACATCAGGGCTGTGGTTCAGACGTCAGCGTCCATTTTTATAGTCTGTCGTCAGACCTGAATCCCACGTGGACCAGGCTTCGTGCATCGCAGCCCGAAATGCTATCATACTGGCAGGAGTTGGGGAAGAAATACGGCCTTCAACGTCACCTTGTCTTTAACTCTTTGGTCCTCTCTGTCGAATGGGACAATACGGCACAATTGTATCATATCAAAGTCCGTGATGTGAATACTGGTGTTTTGACATCCGCAGAGGCCCAGATTGTGATATCTGCTATTGGAATCTTGGAAGTTCCAAGGTACCCCCCTAAACTCGCAGGAATCTCAAATTTCAAGGGAGAATCATTTCATTCGGCGCGATGGAATCACGGTGTCGACCTTCGTAACAAACGGGTCGCTGTTATCGGAAATGGGGCCTCTGCGTAAGGCCGCTGCTCATATGAACTGCTGTGCACTTATACTCCTCAAACTTCCAGGATACAATTCATCCCCATCATCTCACAAGATCCTACCGTCCAAGTTACAAATTTTTGCCGTACACCGTCCTGGTTTATACCAACTGTAAGTTCAAGCATCAAGTAAATAGCGTAAACGGCTATTTAGTAATGTACACTTTAGGATATTACGCCGTATTCTGTAGGGTGGAAATGGGCATTCGCCCATGTCCCTTTCCTTATGCGAGCCTACCGCAACATGCTGTACATTCAGGTAATATTCGCCGCTTATTGCGAGTACAGTTCTTATTTAATTTTCTAGACCGAAATAAACTACACCATTTTCTACAGCACATGGGTGCGCAAAATTACTCAAGCGGTGTGTGTTCTCTCGCTTCCTTCACTTCTTCGAAGCTCAGATGCAGTGCAGGTTTCAAGAAGTTATATTTTGAAAACTGCTCCACCACAATATCACGATAAACTAGTACCAAGTTACCGTAAGTGACATCATTGTCATGCTGGATGTAGCACTGAGACGCAGCCAGCCATGGGATGTAAACGTATCTTATATGATCCAGGATATCTCGAGTCCCTGCACCGACCAAACGTTGAACTAAACTGGGATGGCATTTCTGCAGTCACCGAAAATGGCATCAGGACAGCGAAAGGTAACAGCATGAACAACCTGAAGAAACATCGACTTGACGTTGAATCCAGGAGAGGATATGCCGTTTGACGTTGTGATCTGCGCTACAGGCTTTACTACGGTGTGTCATGAACTTGTAAGGTCTGCATGAAGGCGGCTCAATATGTATTCTATCCAACTCTAGGACGAGTATCCGCTATCTGTTCGAGGCATCGACGGGCAGTCTACACAGCACTACTTCACGTCAAAGGGTGGTCCTCAAGCTTATTTTGGAACTACCATACCTGGCTTCCCCAACTTCTATATGTTAGCAGGTATAGTTTCCGTGAATTCCTGCAGTTGTTCGTCTCAAATGGCCATCAAGGCCCAAATACAACCACAGGCCATACTTCTGTCATCTTTACAGAGGAGGTCCAGGTACGTAGACAGATACACATTTTATATTCACCCTCAGACCTTGTCAGATCAATTACACTCTCCAACTTGTCAAGCCCGTGCTTGACGGCACGGTCTCGTCCTTCGAGGTCACGGCCAAAGCAACAGATGCATACAATGAGAAGCTCCAGGCCAGACTTTCACGCTCCGTTTTCATGCACTGCAACTCCTGGTATCGTCTAGATGGCGATGGAAAAATTGTTGCCACCTTCCCTTGGCCTATAACACTCTTTTGGTGGTGGTTACGCCGGCCGATCTGGGATGACTACAAGGTTGTTGGCGCCGAGCGATGGACGCGACCATGGGGTCTGTTGAGGACGGTCCAGATACTTAGTGTGTTTCTGCTGTCTGCTGCCGCCCTCTGGGTTTGGTGGGCAGGTTACGGCCCGGTGGTTGGTCATTTCCCCAAGGAGAGCCACCAAGATGTGTATTGATGTTTCTACAGTTGTTTTCTAGGTTACGGGACTCTATCTTCCACGCAGTCGTATAATCTTGGCTTGTAGCGTTATCCCATCCTAGTAGTATCTGGATTTAAACTACTAGTATGTGTTTTTCAGGCATATTCATACAGACCAGTTAGGTCATCCGAGGTCTGTTCGCACGGGTAAACGGACCGGCATGTGAAAATGTCTTCACCATAAAGTCAACATACAGGTGATTAACCATTAGGAGAATCAGTATCGTGAGCGGCGTAAGCAACGTGAGACCGTTCACGTCGTGGAGCGCCCCCAGGATCTCGTTTCTTCCTTAGTTCACCTTCGCAACAAAGCGTTCTTTTTCTCCTTCATTGCCGCCATCTTCAAGTCCAGACCAACATTGGAAGACTGTATGGTCCATAGCTTTACAGTTGCTGCAGGCTGCAGGCACGAGTGGGCGGGACAGTCGTTGTTAGGTCAGATGGTAGGGGTCGAGTGGCAGAGCGCATGCTTTGGAAAGGATTCAAGGTGGTTTTGTCGAGATTAGTGTAGACAAGAACGTTTTCACGTTTGTAAATGATGTCCCTGATGGCAATACGACGGACGCGTTCTGCAATATCCTGAAAGGTAACAGCAAGGGATTGTCCTCAAGTTCTGGGTCAAAAATCATATTCGATTCGACAACTCCATGTTGGCAGACAAAACGCCACCAGCCGCTATCATCGTGGTGACGGCAAGTTCCAAGCGACGAAGTTGGACTTACCAAGAAGGATGGGAATGGAAGTTGTTGCGAGAAAAAAAAATCTCGGGGGAGACCATCGTGTAGTGCATCTATTATATGCGTAGGAAAGAGACGGATATATGCGTGGACATGAGAGGGGATATATGCGCGAATGCGTGGAATGAATAATTGTGTGCGAGAACGTACAGTGAATATTATTATGCGTGGACACGCGTGTGAAAAATTAAGTGAGTTGAGCCACAGATCGATTCCGGGGTAGTCTAGAAAAAATCATTTGTCAGGGCTCATAGCCTATAGTGAATCTAGACAGGGGGGTGCCGCTGTATATATATAAGCTATGAAAAGGGCGGGGAAAGGATGCATACCTCAGGGGTTGTAGATGACAGCTGAGGTATGAATCACGCGTGACCGATATATGTGGGTCATACCAAGTCGTCCAAAATCATCCATCAACGACGGTCGGCAACCGGCACAACATTCTCATGGCGCAGAACAAGGTTTGGACCTGACTTGCCATTATCGGGCCACGCCAACCTCGTCGTCATGTCATCGTTTGACAGCGCGGAAGAACATCCCACATTTCAAATCTTGTGTTCTTCCTCGAGCCAGGTGTACCAATTCCGGAATGACACGTCTTCATACTTTAATTCCAAAATTATTATTCCTCATTATGCCATTCCTGTTGTCGATATCCTCGCAGATCACCAATCTCATCCAGATGACAGTATCCGGAATCCAATCTTCAGGGTGACGTGGGCTCACATGCTTGCCAGTCCGTTTGGTGGACAATTCATTTTACGCCTGTGTTCGTTCAGTTGGTCGGTCTCATTAATATTATTAAACTTTAGGCGCGCCTTGTACAGATTGCGTGAGGCATTACCGCGTGGCATCTCGTCATTGGATGTTAAAAGCACTTGCCGACTAGGGTGCCGAACCAAAGACGATGGCCATTTTGGTACTGTATAGTAGTCTGAAAGACTGTTTGAGTGCCTATGCTGGATGACGCACGGTCGTGCCGGGAAGTGTGGGACTTACTATAGATCAAATATTGGAATTTCCGTTAGACCGTTGTTGCACAATCGATGTATCGTGACAGCTAAAGCTGAAGGTTCGAGCAATAGACGTTGGTCACCCATCAAAAAGAATAAAGGCACGTCTCCAAATAGGGCCGTCAAATTCCCGAGGTGCAAAAATAGGAGACGAATCCTACCGTTAAGTTCAACACTAGTGCCTTGGGTTGGTTCCTGTGCTTGAAACGTGGCAGCAGAAAATTTGACTAGCCGTAGATGTCGCGGTGAAGACGGATTTACTGGTAGGGGGGGGGCAGGTGATGATGGGTGTGCCTGGGGAGTCAAATGCTAGTTCTCCCACTGTGGTCCCTGTAGACAACCGCATCCGGTAACTGTTAGTCACGGCAACATGTGGGAGCCATGGCGCTTCGTACTGACAATACTTGGCAACACCTTGGCGCATCCCAGTCCTGAATGCTGGAATAATGCTGTCGACTTTTAACACGATTGCGCTCCTGCAGTTGTGGCAATGGGCCAGTGGTTGTTTGGATGCACAGTCATTGGCAAATATGACAAAACCAGGCAAAGCAAACTTCGTCGATCAGATTTACTTTACAATCCAAAGTTTCAGGAACTCACTTTTGGCTGAAGGAGCTGATAACTGGACCTGCACCTCAAATCCCTGTGTTAAATCCTGGGAGTAACGCCTTCATCAACGATCATTTACCGAGTTACCGGTCCCGGTTTTCTCGTCTCCGCAGCTATAAATTACCCAGGTGTGAGTACTCCAATTCGTTTGGCATATATCGAGCTTAGGAGTGGTGTGCATTTCATTTCTTCAGTTTCAGAGTAACCCCCGTGTGGGTGATCTTCCGTTGTATCGCAACGTTTTGGCCTCGGTTGAAAGGTCTTTCATGGTCATTTGTTCAGTGACGACCCGGCTGGAACCCTCACGCAAGCGTGGAACAACTTTCTGCATTGTTTCAAGCTTATAAGCACATCTATCCAGCCCCATCGTGTTCTCCCCCCAGTTAGATGTCAGGCATCAACAAACTTGGCGACTTTGACTCCGCTGTGCGTGTTGTTGTCACCCCATCACAATCATCCTACTTTGCTGGCGAACCTTTTTCTGTGACCATCACCTTCACAAATACTCGTTCACCTGAATCCGTTCCCTCTCGAGCCAGTCATAAACGCGGGGCTCATTCCATCAGTTCTGCACCACTCGCCCGGCCTCCTACATCCCCGGGTAACCCTAGAACTGCTCTTCCAGCAGTACCAATACCTGCACTGAATGGGGGCGACAAGTTTGGCAGAAAGGGACTCATCGGAAAATCAAAGGGTTCCGACGAATTGCCCCAGTTGCTGAAAGACACTAGAAAAACATTTCTAGCCAGGTCTATGTCCATAGACATAACACCGCTTGAGTTGGAGGGCCACCAACAGCCTCGCCTTAAACATAAATCATCACAGTTGAACCCAAACTCTGAGCACCGCGATGATCGTAAGCGTAACTGCCTATTTACATAAACTGGTGTTAAAGATACCGGCCTTTGTAGCATCCGCCCCTACCCTTCTGCGATCTCCCGGCCTCCCGCTCTCTCCGAACCACCCTCATGCCCGAAAACATTCAGTCTTAGATGGCCAGCTTCAACTACGAGATATGTCACAATCACTTCCTACGTCACCCTATCCTATGAGCGCCTCAACTTCCACGTTTTCTCTCGCCTTAGACCCGATCGCTGAAATAACATCATCTGCATATCCTCCAACACCTCTGTTCGCGTCTCCAACCCCCAGCGAACCTGTTTCCCCAGCAATGCACTCATATCCTCCACGTCCCTCTCAAGGTCATGGGCGGCGACCCTCTCAATTAGGGCTTGGCCAGCCGCCACAGGGCTCAAAACCGAACCTCCATATCCAGCCACGGACGGCCTTTTCCTCTACGTTTCCTCAAACGAACACCGAACTCATTCTATACTCATATGCACAGCTCGCTGGTGCTCTGGTTCTTACCCCCCTTGCTGGAACCGCCATCACACAAGATCAGACACATACCCTAAACATGCTTCGGTCGGGCCTTCTCAGGCGCTCAGTGCTGGGTGGCGGGAGCATGGACATCACGTCGTCACTACACCAGCGGCCGCCTCAACAACAACATAAACGAAGACCAACCCATAGTCGGTCATCTTCCTTCTCCGCTGGTCTCCTCTCTCTCCTTTCCCCTTCGTCACTCCTCACCTTACCCACGCTCGAACACACCCCAAAATCGCCTCCCCAGTCTTCACTATCAGTTGGCCTGTCTCCACTTCCCTCGAGCGGAAGCGGTAGTAGAACTGGACTGGGGATAGCTGTTATGGACGACATTGATCCGGAACAACCGTTGCCGACTTTCGAGGTTCAACCTGCAATGCTCGCGGTGGACTTGTCTCTCCTTCCTGGAGAGTCACGAAGTTGTGCGTATATTCTTACCCATCTACTATTCCACAACATGAATATTAAATAATATTAGATACGTATACTATACCGCTGCCTGATAATTTGCCCCCTACATTCAAAGGCCGTTCCATGAAATTCTCGTACGAGCTCATCGTTGGTGCGTGTCGTGCAGGTTCGCCGGGTTTGGCAGGTTCAAATAGTGTTAGTCGGGTGATGAAGGTACCCATCCGAGTTTATAATAACGTTACAGGTGAGTGTAGCCTACGGAGGGTAGGCGTGGCAATTGATTATTTCTTGGACAGTTGGCAAGCTACCGAGCCCCTACGACATGCTTTGGCCCATTGACCAACGGAACAAACCTCCAGATTCTGGAAGCAATGTAACTGAACAAGTCAGCGAGTCGGTAAAAAGTATTATGAGACCGTCTGTCCTCTCACGTGAGCAAAGCTTGTTTACTTCTTTCCCTGCCGTTCCCTGACATGCGTCCGTTCCAGCCATCCCACGTGGAACCTACAGCGAACTACAGGACTATGCTCAGCTACTATTGGCTTCTTTTCCCGAACAGGGTACGAGTGGTGTCAGGATAAAAATGCCTGTTGAGCCTGCGCGGATTGAAATTGAACGAGAGCGGCAAGAAGAGGGTTCGATGACAGGGTGCCGGGAGGCCGTAGAGCTGTTGACGAGGAACCCGAAAAAAGGTAGATGTGCACTTTTACGTTTCCCAGACACTGCTGACCGCTATCGCACCACGTAGTATCTTATGATGTAAATAAAGAGGGTGTAAAGGTTGCTGTTCTTACGTTTACGAAATCAGCGTACAGGCTTGGAGAGACGGTGTTGGGAGTGGTGGAATTGAATGAGCGTACAGGGCGATCCCGGGTCTTAAAAGTATGTGTTTTCAGAGTGATTACTCCTTATCCTGGCTTTTCATCAGGACTTGTCGTTAGCTTTCTGCGGCTCTTGAGGCGCACGAATCGCTGCCGTCTTCAATAGCCTCACCTTCGAACTCACGTCACATGCGCCGGGTGCACGCTGATCATCATTCATCATTTGTGCTCTCTACTCTTCGCACAGCTTTCTCGCTGGACATCCCATCGGATGCCAGCCCCGCGTTCCAGGTCAAGCTCGGGACTGGCGGTGATGATGATCCAAAGCCAGGTGGACTCGAGTGGAGGGTCAGATTGTGCCTACTTGTTGGTGTTGCGGCTGAATCGTCTAATACTGGCACCGAGGGCGTGCGGCTGAAGAGCATGGTCCGGGATGGACGCAGAGGGGAGTGGGGATCATCGTGGAGGGCGCCAACAGCAATTGCACCCCTCGAAAAGCCGAGTCTGCGTTCCCCAGTAAAGGAGCCGCTTGTAGTGCAACCCAAGTCGTGGGCCTCGTTTTTTGCGTCGTCGTTTCTCGGTTCGTCGGAGCGTGGGTATCATGACGGGGATGAGGAGCCAGGTGACGAGGACGAGGAGGGGGTGTATGATGGCGTACGTGGGGACAGTGGAGGTGGGGTTGGTGTTGGTGTTAATTTCGGGGGTGGGGAGGATGAGTGGAGAGAGGTGAAGATCGAGACTGTCGAGTGTGAGGTTCCCATCAAGGTCTGGCCAGGCAACACCGCGTTCAAAGCGATGGATGTAGAGTTTGAGGTGTGAAGGAAGTCCACGGTATTGGTTGACGTTTACCGTTTACCGCAAATCCACGCCATTTTTCTGGTACCGCAGCTCACACTAGCCCTTCCTTGTCACGGATCTTGTAAATTATACGGTAGAGGACATGTGACACGGTGTTACCCGCAATGTCTAGGTCATGTGGGAATAATTACGGCAATACCAGTTGGCTTGGGCGGAACCTGCGACGACCGCTCTCAAGACCACTCTTTATTACCTGTGTAGACTCAGCTTTCTCTTTTTTTTTCTAGATAATAAACGACTTGGACAGTGCCCAGCTTGTTGTGGGGCGGATTAGACTTTCGGTTAGGAATTTACAGAATATTTGCTATGTCCGCCAACTGATACTCCATTGTCTCTTCGGACTGAACCATTCCCTAGGAACCACTAACGTTACTGTTAACGAAGTCACGAAAATTTGCAGATCTAAAGAATTACCCTCAGATCAGACAATTGCGCTCTAAAACTGGCGAACACGCAGAACTTCGAACAGCTTCTCAATCTTGGTGTCCATTCTAGCATCATGATGCAGCAACAGTCTAATCATCAACACCAACCCCCTGATGATGACGACGAGGATCGCAGGAATCGATTTCTTTCATCTGCTAATGCTGATACACCATCACTTAGGGAACGGGCTGCCAGTCAACCACCCCACAGTCAGAACTATCTTTCCTCTCATTCTCCCACCCAACCACATCTTATTCCGTCCAGTCTCGGTGGAAACGCCACATCGCCGTGGTCGAATCCCCGGATGTCGGCCTTGAACCCAAACTCACGACAGGGCTTGCCATCGTCAGTCCCCACCCGAAGTTCCTCCTTCTCCGCAAATCCACAGGCCCATTTTTCATCCGCTATGCGGGAATCACGGGCATTTGCATCTACTTTTGAAGCTGACGAGTCGGAAGCGATATCAGATACGTACGATGAGCTTTTTGTCCCTCCATCTGTGGCCAGAGGGCGGACGTACGGTTCAGACCTCACCAGGAGCAGATCTCAATCCTTGGCCACTACCACCCGGCCTATAGGTAGCCCTTATCTTAGTCCGCCTGGCATTAGCGGAGGCCCAAGCTGGCATGATTCTTCGCTCTCCTCAAATCCTCTTAATATCCCAAATACTCAATACGGAGAAATCAAACCACCAGGCAGTAGCCGGTATGCTTCACTTGGAACGTTGGGTAGATCTCCTGTCAATATTCATGCTTCTTCTTCGCCGACCGGCGGCTCCGTCGTCGGTAACGGCTATTCCCACAGAAAAACCGTGGATGTTTCCAATATGAGCCCCTTCGTAAGGGACGTTGGTCAGATTCTGCTTGATGATGGTTCGGCTTTCCGTGAGCTGTGGGCAGGCATGAACCCGCCGAGAGACGAGAATGGCGGTGGCGTTAGTGGGACCACCAGTAGACGCCATAGCGTCAGCGTCGTGCAGCCCCGACGAGGAAACATTGTGGGATTCAGCGCACCTGGGAACGATGGGCCGGAGGAACCCAGTCGTACCAGTGTATTCCAGCAGTCATCTTTTGGGCGCGGTGGGCTTATGCTTTCTGACGACGATCTGGCGAGCGATCTCGGCATGCTTAATATTAATCATCATGATGGACCGTCGCCGTCCTCACAGCATCCGCCTAGCCAACCGACATCCTTACCCATCTATGCTCCCCTTTCCCGAAGCCCACCGTCCGCAGACCGCCGATCTCCTTACCAGTCGATCAATTTGACCATTCCCTCTACTTCATTTTCGTCACGCCAGGTTCTTGCTTCACCCAGCGAGAGCGGTCTTTCCGGTGGTGGTAACAGTCCACCGCGTAACCATTACAATCAATCACCTGAGCCACAGTATTTCAGTTCGGGTGCAGGTGCCTCGCAGCAGAGACAAGGACAACAAGCATTGACGGCTCGCTTCATCCCGGGCCAGGGAATACAGTACCTCCCCCAGCAGGGGAACAATGCTGGCGGCGGGAACAATAATGGCATTTCTTTTGTTCGAAACCGCACGCCGTCTTACTCTGGTGCTATTCCATCCCCTGTGTCCCCTACTGGCACACGATCAATTCACCCACAACAGCAGCCATACTATCCGCAGGTTATCCAACGACGTACTTCTGATGCCGGCCAGACATCGCTCGCCGATCTAGGCAAAGGTGTGCCACTGCATTCCGTGCCTGCGTCCTGGCCCCTCTATATTGTCGAATTCAAGGCAGGGCGCACTGATCTATTCTACCTCACGGATTTGTCCCAGGACGTCCGTGTGGGTGACCTTGTGATTGTGGAAGCGGACCGCGGGAAGGATCTGGGGAAGGTGGTTAATGATAGTATCACGTTGGCGGAGGTAGAAGCGTTCCAAAAACAGCAGCAAGCTAGAGTTGGGTTTGGAGACGGGCCGCCGATGAGTCCTGGGGGCACATCCCCTGCAGGGGCACCAACGAAGAAGGAGATTAACCCTAAAATGATATACGGGAAGGCGCAGCAGCAGGATACGCAGTGCGTTTTCTCTTGGCGCTGGGCTGTTCGAGTTGTTCACTCTTTTGATTTCATGAAGATTGTTGGTGTCCAAGATCCAGGATGAGGTGAAGGCGTTACAATTGTGCCAGAGTAAGGTTCGGGCGAAAAAGTTACCAATGGAGGTCGTCGATGCCGAGTATCAATGGTGCGTGCGATTGTTGTGTGTGGAGATCATATGATGCAGATGCTTGTTACAGGGATCGACGAAAGCTGACGTTTTATTTTGTCGCGGAAAAGAGGATTGACTTCAGAGAGCTTGTGAGAGAATTATTCAGGTATGGGACGAGTGATTTTGCGGGTTGCAGCGTGTTACTGACGTGTGTGTTAGACTGTACAAAACAAGAATATGGATGGCTTCACTACAGGGAGCCGGCGGTTTCGAACAGTGATCAACGATCAGAAGGCCAGTTCAAAAAATAAATAAAATTTGTGAATCTGCTTTGAATCCCCCCCCATCTACACTATCATTTGCTAGATATGTTGTATTTTTTTTTCTGTTTGTTCTTTCAGCCGGACCACACCGTACCCTTGTGCTATATTCTGTCCTTTTCACTGTTTTTTTTTTTTTCGTTCTCATGTACATGTACGACTAAGGGGGGTCAACCACGTGTAGTGACGCGTACACATTACCAAACACTGTGAGTAAAACTCTGGTTCAACGTCGATGAAAGTAAAAGTGAAACACTGGCACGCCGTAGCACAATGGCGATGGGATACGGGCACAGCAGAGCACGATGACGGCGACAATGAGGGTGACGTTTGTGGTATATGTAGGGTGCCATACGAAGGATGCTGTCCTTCTTGCAAGATGCCTGGCGACGATTGTCCACTGAGTTGCGTCCGTTTCATACGCCTCTTCGTTCTGTCGCGCGTTGCTCATGTCCGATTTTGCGGGGTAGTCTGGGGCGAGTGTAGTCACGTCTTCCACATGCACTGTCTACTGAAGTGGATCGGAACTGCTGCCTCGAAACAGCAGTGTCCGATGGACCGCAGGACTTGGGGTGCGTTTGTCGGCTTTCCTGCTTTTTTTTGTGGCTAACGCAGTTGAGGATAGTGACGGCGGAGAGAACGGTGGGTGCGCCCGCACAATGAATGGGGACGCGCCACTGGTGTTTTCGGAGGATGGTTTCGGGACGGCGAAGCCGACGAACCTGCTGATTAAGGAGTGCATGATCGGGCCAGGCCGGAGAGTTGGGGAGGTCGTTTTGGTTGGCAGGGTTGGAACGTCGGGTGCGTTATAATGGGTGAGTCTGTGCCGTAGAGTAGGGTACTTATTGTGTAGACTGCACCGTACTCGCCACTCCTCCTGCATTCCGCACGCGTACTGAAAAACGCAGAGTTCTGAAATGATTTGCAAAGCATGTCAAAAAAACAAGTAAATGAGTAGCGGAACACTTGAAATGGGTATCTTGAGCGGCAGCGTCACAAAGTTGCACATTTTGGAGCACATTTTAGATAGAAGAGGGAGATTCACAAGGTGCGAAGTCGCTAGAAAGCAATCAATTCCGAGCCAATCACGGCTTCCGAGCTCGAATCACTCACTTCAAACCATTGACAACCACCTCCACAACTCAGACAGCTGCTGGTCCTTGCTCATGGGCCCCAAATAACGGCCTTCAACCTCAGCCAGCAGGCATACAACGCCAAAAGGCACACAGAAGCAACCCGAAGAAATACGCCACTAAGATCTTGGAATTCCAAGGCAAGTCGACGGATAAATATCGATAAATCTTTGCGTTATCAGAAGTACAGCACAAAATCATAGGTTCGCTACCACATCGAATTATATTCCTAAATGAATAAACGGTACCCAACGTCCAAAGGAAACACCCTCAGCACGAAGTTTCCCAACAGATACATGCAGTGCCCGTGCTGCTTCAGTCGTGTCCAGGTGCATGCGATGCAAATCCACACCTGAATTCTTCGCTGGAAGTAAATTTTCGTAGAATGTGTCTGCGACCT
>QLPE01001685.1:0-10039 GCA_003314125.1 Hygrophorus russula | reverse complement strand
GTCGGTATCCCTTGTGCCAGTGGTTGCAGGGGCTTCAGTGGGGCAGGGTTGGCTGCGAAGGCCTGCGAAAGGAAGTTTCATGAAGGGGGTACTGCAGGGTGGTTTGTTGTTGTTCAACAAGATGAGGTGGAGTGGAAGGCCTCATTGGCAAGGCGATTGCAGTCCAATCGTCTCGCTGCCTCATACCAGTTGTCTGGTTTATTGTCTGTGGGTCTGTCCCTCCCTGCTTCTGCTACTTTGTCTTGGATGGATGTATTTAATCCTCAATGGAATTTTATGACTATGGCCAGTTTGTCTGTGTACCCAGTGATGTCAATGAGTGTTTCGAATTTGTCTATGTATTCCTCGACGTTTCTTCACCCTTAGAAGTATTTGTCTGATTCAAGTCGCATCAGGGCATTCGTGGACTCGTTTTCTGGGCAGAAATCATTGATGAATATGTCGCGAAACATTGCAAAAGTGGCAAAATGGTTGTTCCCTGTTTTTATCTTGTATCGCAAGGTGCGATCTGCAAATATGGCTGCTCATCCTATTTTCATGTAGGAGAGCATCCAGTGGATCTTTGTTTGGTTGTCTGGGAAGTCTGAGTTGCAGATGGCCATGTATAGGTTGCACGAGTTCAAGAAGGCCCTTCCTTTCGTGATCCCCATTGAAATCGTCTGGGGCACTCGGTTTCAAACACGAACGTGTCTGTTCAGGTTTTGCCAGTGTGGGCGCACGAGGGGCTTCTTGGGGAGGTGCTGGGGCTGGGAATTGAAGGTTATTTAGTTTTGCCAAAATTTGCTGTAGTGCTGTATTGGTTGCTTGGATCTGTTCGCTTTGCTTCGTCACCATGGACTCTAGTGCTGCAATCCTTTCCTGATCCATTGCTGATAGAGTCTCCAATGATGAGGGAGTGTGTGCAAAACTGTTTTTGGAGGAGGAGGTGGGTGAGGCGGTGTCCGAACCGCTGTGATATGCTATGAAGCGTGGAATTGCGCCTTGTTTATACCTGGTACTCGAAGGGAGGTTTTTCTGCTGTAAGGGCGACCTTAACAGTGCTGCAAAATCCTTTAGTGAAAAACGCGAAGATGATTTGCAGGGCTGGTGAGGGAGATCCAAAGATAAATATATATCAATGAGGTGGTAATACAAGGGGTCTTACCTGGTGAGGGAGATCCAAAGAGAAAAACCTAAGTAGTCTCCTCACCAGGTTGAGTATATATACTAGTCTGTCACAATGCACTTAAGAGGACAATGGGTGATGAGCTAATGTAATATGGACAATGGGGAGTGTTGTAAAGAGACGTCAATGGGTGTGAAAGTGCTGCAAAGTAGCCTGAGGTACTGCGAAGGATTTTGCAGTGTTTGAAAGGCCTTCACAATGGGTTTCCCTGACATTTACCCCCCTTTTAAGATATGTGGCAACTCAATGCAGGAGGAACGCCACCAGGGAGAGATATCTGCACAAGAGAATGGGATTTTTTCAAAGGTTAAGGAGCGAATGTAGCGAGAGGCCCCTGGGTGTAGCATGTAGAACTTCGTGACTTCTTTGGGGGCAAATACTTGTGAGTGGGGTTCCCAGCTGTTGTGTTCAATTCCATAGCCTTTCCATTTGATGAGACACTGGAGTCTCTGATTGAAGATATGGCTGTCCAGGATTTCTTCGACCACGAATTCCTCTTCACCATCGACAAGCTCTGGAGGGGGGGGAGGTGAGGCATGTCAACCTGAGATGGGGTCCGGTGGGGCTAGTGAGAGTTTGACTACAGGGAATACTGGGTGCAAGTGTCGGAGTGAGACTGGTAGTTTGAGCTTGTATGCGCTGTGTCCCACTTTTGCCTCAATTACAAAAGGTCCCAGGCATCAATGGCTGAGTTTCGCAGAGGGGCAAGTTGTGTGAATGTCACTGGAATCCAACCAGATTCTGTCTCTAGGTGCAAAATCGGGTGTGGGTTCTCTGCAACGGTCATAGTATAGTTTGTACTCTTGTTGTGCCTTTGCGAGTGCTGCCCTTGCTTCTTCTAGGCCCTTTGACATGCGATCCTTGAACTCATTTATGGATTCCAGGCATGAAGGTGGTTGACTGGGTTTGAAACCCATCCGCGGGTTGTGTCCTGTATCTAGCATGAAGGGAGTCTGCTGTGTGGAGGAGTGGATGTGATTGTTATAAGCAAATTTGGCCATTGGTAAGAGTTTGTCCCAGTCATTCTGTCTTTTGTTGGTGAAGAGTCGAATGTACTGCTCTAGTTCTTGATTGACACACTCAGTTTGTCCATCTGTTTGTGGATGGTAGGCAGTTGATGTCGCGAGCTTGATTCCAAGAAGCCTATACAGTTTGTGGGTGAATTCTGTGATGAACTATGGGCCTTGATCAGAAGTGATGCTTTGCGGCAAGCCATGGTGCTTCCAGATTTCCTTGAACACTGATTCTGTCCCACCTTTCCTTTGGTATCTCTGTAGGATGTAGTTTGCCTGTGGGTTTGTGGTGTTGTATTTTGGTGCAGTTGCACAGGTTGCATGTTTTGACATAGATACCAATGTAGCAGGACATTTGGGGCCACCAGTAGTTGCACGAAACAAGTTCGAGTGTTTTGAAGCGACCTGGATGCCCAGCGACTCGTGAATCATGGTGCTCATCACCTGCCAAGGTGCCCTGACGCTCTATGAGAAGAGCTCATAGAGAAGATTGACTGCTATATTAAAGCGGGTTGGTGGGAACAAGCTAATGTTCCTAATGCAGCACCTATGCTGTGCGTCTGCAAGAAAGACAGATGATTGCGAACCATCATAGATGGTCGTCGCCAGTGGTCACTATATCTCTCTAGATTCAACTTTGTCCTCAAACATTGCCCTGGCACTGCTTCCACTAAACCTGACCTTCTCTCAAGACAAGCGGACCATGACAGGGGGGAGAATGATAACGAAAACCAGATTCTCCTTAAACCAGAGTTCTTTCATGCTAGAGCGGTAGAAAGGGGACATGTTCTCATCAAAGCTGACAAAAAATCAATCCTCTCACAGATACACAAGTCAAAAATCTACAACAAATCAGTAGTTCAAGCAGTCAAAGACTTGCAAAGCTCCTCTACCAAACACCTTTGAAGTGAAGAATGGTCTGAAGAACAAGGACTAATCCTCTTTCAAGGAAAGGTCTATGTACCAAAAGATGACTCCCTTCAAAGAAAGATCCTTCTTCTTCACCATGACTCTTCTATCACTAGATATCTGGGTCGATGGAAAACCACCAAACTTGTTGGTCAAAACTACTAGTAGCCCAATATGAATCGCTACATTGCTAATTATGTCAAGGGTTGCGATGCATGCGCAAGGACCAAAACCTTCCCTGAACATCCAAAAGGAAAACTCCTTCCCATTCCAATACCTACTGCCCCCTGGAAAAGCATAGCAGCCGACTTTATCACTCATCTCCCTGAAAGCAAAGGATACAGTGCTATCCTCATAGTCAATAACCAATTTACAAAATGGGCTCACTTCATCCTTTCCCACAATGAAACCTCCACCCTTGGCCTTGCTACTCAATATTGAGACAACATATGGAAACTCCATGGCCTACCAGAGGAATTCATCTCTGATCGAGGACCACAATTCACTTCCTCACTAATGAAAGAACTAAACACTCTCCTTGGTGTTCACACCAAACTCTCCACTCCCTATCATCCTCAAACCAATGGACAAACTGAACGAACCAATCAAGAACTTGAGCAATACTTGTGCATCTTTATCAGATGATTGGTCTGATTGGTTGCCCATCGCTGAATTCACCTATAACAACAAAACTCACTCATCCACTAAACAAACTCCTTTCTACCTTGACACTGGCATTTATCCCCAAATGGGCATTGAACCTCTCCAAGAAATCAAACATGAAGAAGCAGAGGCATTCACTTCTTGAATGAAACAATCCCCATCAGAAGCAGAGGCTGCATTAGTACAAGTCGCAAACAACATGAAACAGTTTGTAGATCAAAACCTTTCCCTTCCCCCTCTTATCACCCAGGGCAAAAAGTCTGGCTCTCTGCCAGCAACTACTCTGTAAATCACCTTTCATGAAAACTTTCTCACAAACATCTTGGTCCATATCTTATTCTTGAAGTCATCTCAAAGAACACTGTAAAACTAAAACTTCCTTCCTCTCTTCGTATTTATCCTGTAGTTAATATTTCTGATGTTTCTCCCTTCATTGAGACAGTCATTCCAGGACAGAAAGCCCACCCTCCTCCTCCAGTTAAAAATCAAGGGAGAAACCATCTATGAAGTTGAGGATGCTCTAAATTCCAAACTTGTGTGAGGAAAACTTCATTATCTCATATGATGGAAGGGTTATTCAGCACAAAACAATTCTTGGGAACCAGAAGACAACATCCTACCTGGTGCTCAGTGACTTGTCAACCACTTTCATAAAGAACACCTAGCCGCACTTGTTCACATACAGAAAACCAAGTTCAAACATATTCATTTTTGACCTTTCCTTACCAAAACTTCCCCCAAACCTGTCACAGATGTCATCCTGTACATTAAACTGGAATTCATTCCATTAATCCTCAACAGAACAAAAAACCACAAATATCGGAGATATGAGCTTCCCAGCTCTGTGGAACGATTGTGGTTGTTCGAGAACAAACCGGTCAATACCATTACTATGGTACTGATCATTGGCCCTGCCAAAAAACCTGGCGAAGTCAAAAATCCTTTCAGTCTTGGCAATGACGACTTCAACCAAGGAAAAAAGGTTTCTAAATTCAGTTATCCCATCAAAGGAGTATAGCGACTTGTTGAACTGGTCACCCCTTATACCTTCCATGCCTTAGGACATTCCCTCCCCACCTCCCACTTCGATGCACCACATTGGTTAACCACTTTCTATCCCCTCTCCAATATGACAACCATCTTTTAACATCTGGAGTCTGTTCCTTAAAAGGGGGGTACTGTCATGGTTTGATTTTCTCATTACCCTTTTTGTTTTCACCTTGTTATCTTCCGCTATCTCCTTTTATTTTTTTCTTATCCCTTATCAGTCCCCAGATTGCTATCTTTACCCCTTTCACCTTATCCTCCAATCATTATCCTTTCTGCTATCCACCTATAGTCTTCCCTTTCATTATCTACCAATAACACTTCAGATAGTTATCTCTCCTTTATGTATATAAACTTGTAATATAGCTCCTGGGAGGTCAACTTGATCTCTCATGATTACTACAGAAAGTCTTACATGACATCCTGGCAGATTATCTTTATCTAAGTATCCTCTATTTCGCATTAGCCATCACCCTTCATCTTCCTATCAGGAGTGTTGTGTAGTGTCACCCTGATATCAAGGTTCAGCCTCAAAGGGGGAATTGTCAGGGAAACCCATTGCGAACCCCTTAAACACACTGCGAAGTCCTTCGCACCTCCTCAGGACACTTCGCAGCACGTTTCGCATACGTTTACGCCCCTTTACGACACCTCCCATTGTCTATAGCATGTTACCTCACCCTCCATTGTCCCCTTAAGCGCATTGTTACGGACTGGTATATATACTCAACCTGGTGAGGAGATCCCTTAGGTTTTTCTCTTTGGATCTCCCTCACCAGGTAAGCCCCTTTGTACTACTACCTCTTTGATTATATATTTATCTTTGGATCTCCCTCACCAGCCCTGCGAATCACCTTCGCGTTTCAGCCAAAGACTTCGCAGCGCTGTTAAGGTCGCCCTTACAGGAATACTGTTACAACCCTGACTCTTAGCCACTCATCTCCAGACATCATCGGACCTCCAGACTAACCATTATGTGTCTTTCCCTTTCACATTTCCTTTATCATCCTTTTCCTTCCATTTTTCCTTATATTGCATCTCCAAATACTCCATATACAGTTCCTCTCTTATTGTTCCTTTTAACAATAGCTTATTGTTATTTGTTACCATAGTTCCACATCTCTGGATATTGATAACAATAAGGCTTCTTAGTATAAAAGCTGTAGTAATTACTTCCTGTACTTTAGTTCAAATATTGACTTTAGTTCCAAAACCTCTCTGGATACTGTAAGGGCGACCTTAACAGCGCTGTGAAATCCTTTGCGAAAACGCAAAGATGATTTGCAGGGCTGGTGAGGGAGATCCAAAGTAAGTATATATAAAGAAAAGTGATAATACAAGAGGCTCTTACCTGGTAAGGGAGATCCAAAGAGAAAAACCTAAGGGATCTCCTCACCAGGTTGAGTATATATACTAGTCTATCATAATGCGCTTAAGGGAACAATGGGTGGTGAGCTAATGTACTATGGACAATGGGAAGTGCCATAAAGGGGCGTGAGTGGGTGTGAAGGTATTGTGAAGTAGCTTGTGGTGCTGCGAAGGATTTTGCAGTGATGGAAAAATCTTCGCGATAGGTTTCCCTGACAGATACTAAGTTAACCACCCTACTCCTAATACCAGTTCCATTATACTCTGTAGTAATACATTAGTACCACTCCAAAATAGGGACACCTCCAGGTTAGGGCATGGCACAACCCAGTAAGTTGAAGCCAAGTCCCTCCTTTCACTAGACTATATCCAATCCACACCTCTGATCTCTGATCCCATACCCTATACTATATGCTACCTCTCAGACCCTCCTGCAATAGCCTCCAATAAACTCTGGTTTCCAGTTCTTAACAGAGGGTTTGATTTTCATTGTCCTCTCAACTGGAACCATGGTTGGCTCAATGGGAGAAGGCATTGGGTTTGCCCATTGATTGACTGGGTTAGTGTTGGAGCATGAAGTCAAACCAGGATAAATAAAGGGACCATTGGGCCTGTTGTTGGTTTAACTTCTGTGTGGTCTGGAAGTATTCAAGGTTCTTGTGGTTGGTGAGAATCTTGATTGGGTTTGCTGAGATACACACTACTCAATTAACAAGCTTAGTATTCCATGACTAGTGGTCCACATAACGAGACCCACCCACACACACCCATGTAAGACTTCTGTTCCAAAACGTCGTTGCCAGTGTTTGTATCTGTATTGGGTGATGAGTCATCTAGTCCAGCAGGTGTGCGCGACACAGCCATCTCTTTGACTCTGTCAAAGAGATGACGGTTATCAGCATCAGGAAACCCATGATAATATGATATACCAATATAAAGTATTGTAAAGAAAATAATAGTTAAAATATCTACAATTCTTGCATATGAACTGGCAAGGCTATATAAAGGACAGTCAGCTTTGTGAGTTTCACAATATCAACAAGTATTAACTCAATACCAATTCTGATATTCAATGATAATCACTTATAATAGATTATCTTAATATTAACATAGAGAGAAAAATAATATTTGTAATTTCATATTACCCTATTTATTTATATCTATCTTAGCTTGACCTATTTAGAACTTATAGACTTTTGTTTGATTTTGGGTTTGACTTGAATTTTTTTACCTTACAATATATTTAGATCAACTTTCTTTGTAACTTTTGATTTACTTCAAGCTTATTGCAATTCATATTCATGAAATTATTTATCACTCAAAGTTCTGACAATTATAAAAAGGTTCAAAATAAGGTCATGATCAAACTTTTGTATTTTGTTCAACCCAAGGGTGCATGGCTAAATATTTGTCTATGTTTGTATATCAGCTCTTGCCAGACTGATATAGTCTTACAATATAGTTATCAGTCTTGCAAGATGTTTATAAAGGTTAATCAAGATCTGGTCAGAGTTGTACAAGATGGTTATATGATATCTTAATTATGATTACTGATATAGATTGACAAGTATTTCAACAGAATTGTGGTTAATGAGAATTATATATAAGAAAATATCAACTAATAACAGCCTGATATATGCTGATCATATATATCTAGTCATACCAGTTTCTCCCTGGTTTCCTGATGAGATGTGTATCTTCTCGACTCTGTCAAAGAGATGACGGTTATCAGATGTGTATCTTCTCAACTCTGTCAAAGAGATGACGGTTATCAGATGTGTATCTCCTCGACTCTGTCAAAGAGAAAGTGCACATCTCTCGACTCTGTCCGAGTCAAAGAGATGAAATGGTGTCAAAACTTCAGTCATAAGACAGTCTTAAGAAAAACCCTGGATATGGCGACATTGCCAAAGAGAAGAAGAGTTGTCACATGCATATCTTCCCATGATTTGTACCAATCAGTCGACCGAGCTTCGCCTATTATATCTTTGACACAAGTTCTAAGTCAGTTGTTAAGTGTGTGCCAGACGCTCTCAAAAGAGCAGCCAAAGTCATCCACCGACAGGTCCTGGCCAGATCCATTCAGAAGTGCTACCCCTCTGTCAAATATGGGGGTCACGTGATCACGCTTTGTCATATGATGAAAGTCATCTCCAAGTCAGACTCTGCTTATATTCATTCAACTAGCTAGACAACTCATCTTCAATGCTTTCCATGTTTGTCAGTGCATAGCACCAGCAAACACCCTTTACCCACAAGCTACTTGTTTGCTAGTGCTATGCACTAGCAAATGTCCTTCACCCACGAGTTACTTGTTTGCCAGCTAGCAAACATCAACCTGGCATCTTAGTTGCTTAACAAACATTTTTTTTCCTAACTCAAGGACATTTCTGCTGCATGGTATGTTCTTTCAGGTCCTGCTACCTACAAACCTGATCACATTCTTGTGGTGGCACCCTGTCTGTCTTTTAGCCCTTCCCACCTTCCTGCCTTTCTGTTGCATCACATTCTGTTTTCAGGTGGTCATGACACTAAACCCAACGTCCAAAGTGGTAATGATAGTGGATGGCTATATCTGTGCTGCTATCTATGGTCCACATATCCTTATACTACCTATTCACCTGGAAATTGTGAGCAATACACCGCCCTCTTCTCTCTGGGGTCTTCAATATTCTTCGAACAATTATCCACTGCTCTCTTTGACCATATCTCCCCCCCAAGCATATCGTCAATAAAGCCTTGATAAAGTTAACTTCATTCCATGTTCTGACATCATTGGACAACACTGACCACATTTTACTGTTGTTATTGGACAATCCACACACCATACCTGATGATGTTCTAACATTATCAGACGACTCACACACTATACCCACACTAAAGGTCTCAGAGACAGCACCTCTATCAGACCACCCCCCTGTGGTTGAAGTGTCTGACTGTAAGGGCGACCTTTAACAGCACTGCGAAGTGCTTAGCGAAAAGTGAAAGTGATCCGCAGGGCTGGTGAGGGAGATCCAAAGATAAATATATATGTAAAGGGGTAGTAGTACAAAGGGGGCTTACCTGGTGAGGGAGATCCAAAGAGAAAAACCTAAGGGATCTCCTCACCAGGTTGAGTATATATACTAGTCTATCATAATGTGCTTAAGAGGACAATGGGTGGTGAGCTAATGTAATATGGACAATGGGGAGTGTTGTAAAGGGGCGTGAGCGGGTGCAAAGGTATTGCAAAGTACCCTGAGGTACTGTGAAGTGCCTTCGAGGTACTGCGAAGGATTTCGCAATGTCTGAAAGGTCTTTGCACAGGGGTTTCCCTGACATTTACCCCCCCCCTTAAGATATGTGGTTACTCGACGCGGGGGGGATGTCACCAGGGAGAGATGTCTGCATGAGAGAATGGGATTTTTTTGAAGGTCAAGGAGTGGATGTAGCGAGGGGCACCTGGGTGTAGCCTGTAGAACTTTGCAACTGTTTTGGGTGCAAACACTTGCGAGTGAGGTTCCCAGCTGTTGTGTTTGATTCTGTTTGCCTTTCCATTTGATAAGGTACTGGAATTTTTGATTAAAGATGCGGCTGTCCAAGATTTCTTCAACCACAAATTCCTCTTTGCCATCGACAAGCTCTGGAGGGGGGGGAGGTGAGGCATGTCGACCCTGGATGGGGTCTGGTGGGGCTAGTGAAAGTTTGACTACAGGGAAGACTGGGTGTAGGTGTCGGAGTGAAACTGGTAGTTTGAGCTTGTATGCGCCGTGTCCTACCTTCGCCTCAATCTCGAAGGGTCCTAGACATCGGTGGTTGAGCATTGCAGAGGGGCGAGTTGTGCAAATGTCACTAGAGTCCAACCAGACCTTGTCTCCTGGTGCAAAATCCAGTG